>PVJO010001590.1:94428-168101 GCA_004026905.1 Hystrix cristata
GGGGATCGAACTCAGGCCCTTGTGCTTGCAAGGCAAGCACTCTAATCCCCAGCCCATGTCTTTCCATTTCTTACCTTCAGGAAGAGTCCTTTCATTTCAACTACTAACACATGGATTCGTCTCCAACAGCCAGCTCTTCCCAGCACTCTGGTCAGACTCCATCATACCCCAGTGGAGCCCCTAACTCC
The DNA here is from genome assembly GCA_004026905.1 of Hystrix cristata. Taxonomy (NCBI): domain Eukaryota; kingdom Metazoa; phylum Chordata; class Mammalia; order Rodentia; family Hystricidae; genus Hystrix; species Hystrix cristata. Next base: position 94,617 of record PVJO010001590.1, read on the forward strand.
GATCTCTTGATTCCTACATTGCAGTTTCAGCACTGCATCTTAAAAGTACATGTGTGAAGCTGGGAGGGTTGGTGCATGCCTGTGATTCCAGCACTTGGGAGGCTGAGGCAGGAGGATCCCCATGAGTTTGAGGCCAATCTGGGCTACAAAGTGAGCTCCAGGCTAGCCTGAACCACAAAGCGAGACCTTGTCTCAAAAAAAACATACGTGGTCACACTACTCTCCTGCTTAAAAACTTAGCCAAGGGTGGTACATGCCTGTCATCCCAGCTGTCTTAGTGACTTTTCTTATGGCTGAGACGAAATACCCAACACCGGTAAGTTAAAAAAGGAAATGTTTATTTAGCTCACAGTTTGTAGAGGTTTCAGTCCATAGACAGCTGGCTCAGGACGGCATGGCAGAGGGACATCACAGAGGAGAAACAGTTGACTGCACACAGAAGGTAGCAAAGCAAGCAAGGGACCTTAGCTGCTTTCTTCTGTCCCTTTTATGTTCTATCCAGGCTACCAGGACTAGGGTGGCACCAAACCAATCAGTGGACTGATTTAGTAATCACCCTTAGTAATCACCTTTAGTAATCACCCTTAATCTTAGCACTTTTTTTTCTTTTTTAATGGTGCCAGGGATTGAACTCAGGGCCTTGTGCTTGCAAGGCAATCCTAGCACTATTAATCCTAGCACTGCACCATGAATCAGTCACACACTCTAGATTCAGCCACTTCTGAAAAATCTCTACCTATGACCACATGAGGCTTTGGGGTAGCATGTAGACACAAGCCATAACACCAGCACTCTGGAAGGCTGAGGCAGGAGGACTGCCAATTTGAGCCCAACCCAAGATACTTAGCAAATTAGCAATACTCTGTCTCAAAAATTAAAAAAAAAATAGGAATATAGGGGAGGAGGAGGAGGAGGAGGAGGAGGAAGAAGAGGAGGAGGAGAAGAAGAAGAAAGGGGGAAGGGTTAGTTTTTCTTTGCCAAGGCTCTTCATTGCTTTGTAAAGAACCATCCCCCAACTTTCCAAGGCAGAGTGCTTCAAATATCTCAGGAAATAAAAATAAATGCCTGCTTTGGTTCACTTGTTCATCCCTGGTCTGCCCAGGCACGACCATAAGGAGGAAGACATTTCAGAAAAGGCAGCTGTGGAAGGTAGAAGGGGAAGCCCCAGGGTCCTGTCCCTGGGTGATTAAATCGAACATTCATCCAGGGCCTGCTGGGAAGGGACTTTTCAGATCTCATTAAAGTCCTAAATCAGTGAACCTTAAATTATGGAGATTATCGAGGTGGCCTTATCTAATGGGCTGCCCTTAAGAGCGAGAGCTGTCAATGACTTGGAAAAGAAGGGGCAGTACCAGAAAGACCGGAAGCAGAATAAGGATCCTGGGGCTGGTGATGGATTTGAGGACGGAGGGGGCATGTGCCAGGCCCAGAGGCGGCCTCCAGGAGTAGAAAGGGACTTTGTCCTTCAGCCACCCGAGACAGTAAAGCTGCAGAAGGAGCCTGGACATGCTTCTCCTTTAGACCCTCCACACAATTCCAATCTAGCTAACAGTTTCATTTCAAACTTGTGACACCCTGAGCAGAGAACCCAGCCATGCCCAACAGACTCCTGACCTAAAATGCTGCAAGGTAACAAATGGCAGTAGGTTTAAGCTGCTAAAATTGTCACAATTTGTCACACATCAGTAGGACTTGAATAGAGCAGCTGTCTGCCGTAACTTATAGCGGGCTGTCAGAGAGGTGGGCTTCCTGAAGAGGATGGTGTGCTGAGCAGGCAAGTGTATCCACTGCTGTACCCACCAACCCACTTGACATAGTCCATTTATTCCTATCAGTCTTCTGTTACTTGCTCTCCCTTTAGTTGACTCATTTGGAAATTTTACTGTAAGACTTTTCAAAAAGAAGCATTAAAAGTGCAACCACTTTTATGCTAATCTAGATATATTTGTGCTACCTTTACCAAAGTTGCCAAAGTCTAGCATCACCTTTCCCACAAATCATTGTACACAGCTGTAGTAAACTTAATAAATTCATCCACTGTCCACACCTCTCTCCCTCCACCCTTCTCTCCTTACATTAAAGGCATTGCCCAGTGCCCATACCATCTGCTAATTCTGACTTAGTAACAAAATATTTTTGATACCAGCTAGAACATGATCCAAATCTCATTTAGTAACTATGTGACATCTCTTAGTCTAAGTTTGATCACTGTCAAATGGGTACAGCAGGATCAGCTCCTTCTTTTTTATGGTCTATTTTTTTATTCAAATTTATCCAAAATTACACAAACTTACAGACCATAGTACACTGTGCCTTTTGCATATAACAACGAGAAATGTAAACAACCACATATGAGCACTATTAAGTCGCAACTACATAAAGCTAACTGACTTAATACTGCATATATGCAGCTGACCAGCTCCTTCTTAGCACTCTTGCAAGGATTAAACAATGCCTATCATGTCCTTAGCAGCTGCCTGGCACAAAAATTTGTCCTCAGCACCTAAATCCATTACTGTTGTAAAAGAGATGGATACATGCAGGCCTCTAAAATTAAGGACATCAAAACTAGCTCTGGCTGGCACAGATTTGGTGCCCACAGCAGCTTGGTTTGGTAATGGCTTTGAATCTAGCCAGGTCTGAACAATTGCTCTCCCTCGCTGGGAGTGCCTCTGCCTGCCATATAAACCTCACCAAGCTGCCTGCAGCGGCTCATTTTCCAGTTAGTGAGTTAGCGACACTCGGTTGGTAAAGAAGAGAGAAAAGGAATGCAGATAGGAGGCCTTGTGGGCAGCTCTTCTTTCAAGTACCATTTCACAGAGTCGAGCCCAAGAGCTTGAGTGCTCTGCGTGCAAGATAAATAGGCCTCCACCAGCCAGCGGCTGCTCCTATGGGCTATGATTGCTATATCCTTGAGGAATGTCGGAGTTGAGTTACTGGAAATGTCAGAAGCAAAATAGGGCCGATTGAATGGGCCCAGAGAAGTACAGAATGAAGCGGTAATTGCTCTTCATCTGAGTATGAAAAGAAAAGGTTAGAGAAGACAGCCAAGTCTTTGCCACCAGGATCTTTCAGGACAGTAGCAGCGTCTGGGGAATAAGGTGGTTCCAGAAAGTTTTCAGAGCATAAGGGAAGATATTTCACAGGGAGGGGCTCATGTTCCTCTCCAAGGAGGGAACTTTCTTTACACCTCAGGGAGCAAACATAATAATAAAACTAGATGGGCTCTTCCAAGTGTGGCCCCTGGGCCACAGCACCAGGGTCACCTGGGAACTTGTTAGAAAGGCAAATTCTCAGGCTCTGTCTTACTCGGCTTTCTCATCACTGGCACAAAACACCAGCCACCCAGAACTTAAAGGAGGAGAGGTTTACTCAGCTCAGAGTTTCCAAGGGGTTCAGTCCAAACTGGCTTGCTCCGAGGCAAGGTGGAAGAAGCTGTTCAACACAAAGCAGCCAGGAAGCACAGAGAGAAGGGAAGACTGGGGACAAGAATATGACACCCTCCCAGGTCATGCCCTGAGGGACCCACCCTCAACCAGGCCCACCACCTGACAGTACATTCAGCTACTGGACTTATCAGTAGATGAATCCACCAATGAGTGTGGCGTCCCATGATCCAATCACCTTCTACACACGTGAGGCTTTGGGGAAAGTCTAAACCATAACAGGCTCCACCCTCAGCCTACTGCTCTGTTTTAGAGATAAAATGTACCCCTAGAGGCACAAGTATTAAAGGCTAGGTCCCCCATGCAGCAATCTTCAGGGGTGGTCTCTGGAGAAGTGACTGGATCATGAGGGTTCTAATCTCATCAAAGGGCCAGTCCCTTGGTGAATGTGCATTTTGATGGCATCACTGGAAGGTGGCAGAACGTTTAGAAGGTGAGATCTAGTTATAGGAAACACATCACACAGGGCAGGCCATGGAAGGGTGTATCTTGTGCCCTGCTCCTTCCCTTCTTTCCCTTTGCTTCCCAGCTGCCATGAGGCGAGCAGCTTTGCTCTGCTGCACCTTCCTGCACCCTCCCACCTCATTAAAGGCCAGGAAACAACACAGCCAGAATACTACATGGACTAACCCCTCTGTAACTGTGGGCCAAAATACATCTTTCCTCCATTAAGCTGATTTTCTTACATATTTTATCAGAATGATGGAAAGCTCACTAACACAGCATAATAAATCAAAAGCTCAGGTGTTAAGGTCCAGCCGCATGTGCCTGCCAAGCGATTCTGATGCAAACTCAAGTTTGAGCACCATGGTCTAGACAGACATAGGTCCCGACAGATCAGCACTGACCTCTCAGAGGCAGGAGGAACAGGTGGGCATTACAGTGTCTGAAGATGATGCTGCATCTAGGTTGGGAGGCAGGAATACCCAACTCCTTGTGAAAGGTCAAAAATGATCCCATACCAAATTCCAGTAGAGCCCTGGTCGGGAAAACTGCTAGAGAATTCCTCACGGGCTGGTGCGCTCCCTCTCATACACATTTGTGAGGAAGCTTTTGCATTTCATTTTGTATCTACAACCAAACCATCCACGGTGATCCTGCCTGACGTCCATACCACAGTCCCACCACACAGAACACTTCCTCCTAAGCTTTTTAAATGCTTGTCTTTTTACCCAGAATGCCCTTTTTCACCACCAACTACCTACTCATTACGCAGACTCAATTCAACAGCTGGGGTTGCCTGGCCTCTTTACCAATACCTGTAACTGTTTATTGCGCTGAACCACTTTAGTACTTGATGGCCCCTACTAAACACTAAGTTTAAGTGCATGCACTCTGAATTAGTCAGATTCACTTTACTACAACAAACACTGAGGCAATGAACTAGATAGAGATAAAAGGTTATTCAGGAAGGTTCAAAGTCCAAACAGTTTAGTGTAGGCTGGTGAGGGCCAACCCTTTACTGCATCACTTAACAGTGCAGATGGCAATGGTGAGGAGTGTGTGTTGGAGCAAAATTCTCAGATATCTGACCCCAGAAGAGAGAGAGGTGGGGTGGGAAGGACCCAGTGATCTGGAGACCAGACCTGCAGACTCCAAATTCTACATTCCTTCCATGAAAACTCAGACTAGTGACTCTCCGGGGAGTTCCCAGGCCTTCAGTCACAGACTAGTACTGCATTCTTGTTCCTTCTTGATGTGAGGCTTCCAGCCTCTTTGACTGAGCAGCTACAGGGTCCTCTGGCTCTCTGATGTGCAGATGGCCAATGTGGACTCTCCCATCTCAGATCCTGCAAGCTTATGCAATAAATCCTCTGACGTAACTTACTATATTCTACTGATTCTGTTCCTCGAGAGACCCCTGACCAATGTCTTAAGAAAAGACATGAGACTTAAAGCACCATGGGAAGTTAATCAGGCAAAGAAAGTCCAGGAAATGTGGACCCGCACGGCGTGGAGATGATGGCAGCAATCTGATGGCCGGGATATGCTTCTCGGAAAGTCAGAGGAAATGGTAAAATTTCAGGCTGAAATGTTCAGCGAAGGCCGGATTGCGAAGTACCTTGCTCATCATAAGGAGTTTAGAATTTGGAAGGGGGATCATTGAAGGTTTTATTCATGTACCTGCTATACTAAGAGTTACTATACAAAAATAACACTAACTAGCATTTACTGAGCATTTTCAACGAGCTAGTCATTATTCTCACTACTCTCTATATGTATTAATTCATTTAATTCTTGACAATTCCTTGGGAGATCATTAACATGTTCATAGGTGGGAAAACTGAGGCACAGAGAAATTAAGTAACTTGTTCAAGGTCACTTAGTTGATAAGTGAAAACTGGAGGATTTGAAGACAGACAATGAAACTGATGTGCTCAACACCATATTGTACTCATTCTCTCATTTTTGTTACTTCAGCTTTTCCTATGTGAGCCAAATTAAGGGACTCTTATGAAGGAAGGCTGGTAAATTCTTTCCAAGGATCTGGAATAAGTTAGAGCTTACTTTCTCAAAGTCAGGTTATTTTGAGAAAAACTCTCTGGTTTCAATAAGGTCTCTGAAGCATGAGGAAAGGTGATCCTCATAGAGCTAAGAAACGATAAAAATGCACACAGGACACTTGCCTTAGACACAACGCAACAAGCACTTGTCAAGTGTGATCGCCCTTCAGTGTTGCATCGCACATCAGGGTAAAAACTCTCCCTTGTTACTGGTTTCCTCATCTCAGAGATTTTAAAAGCAAGTAGGCGAACATGGATTGGGATGGATACGCATCTTAACAGTGGCTTCCCTGGGTAGATTTCCAAAGCAAACCTGATTTGGAGCTTCCAGTTGAGTTAAAATAGTGGGGGTTACATGATGCCCTTGCTGAATGAAAGAGACAAGAAAGAAAGAGGGAGGGAGAAAATGAATTACTGTGAATGCTGTGTGCTAAGGACCAACAGGAAGATAATTCACCAGACATTAGAATTACTCGGATACATACGGGGCTCCTTTGTTTCCACCAACTTTTAGGGACGAAGTGACACGCTGACATCACTAAGAAATGGCATCAGACTAACACGTCAACTTGCTGCCGATTCACTTATGTGTTGTCATGAAAAATTGTTGAAAGGGCTTTAATGAGGACACCTGGGGTAGTCCCTAAATACGGGGAACTGACAGTCCCAAGTGAGCAAGGAGGTGTCTTTCCCCTAAGGCAGGAAGTCTTCATTTGGGTTTGTAATCATATATTTGGATGGAGACAAACAATTTACCTCTCAAATTTTTCCCCTACGGACAGCAAGCCACAGAACACTTTGCAATGCTCAAGATTTTATCCTGAAGAAAAATCACAAATATTTTCATGTCACATCACACTTGCGCTAATATCGCAAAAAATCAATTATGCTCATGACTTCAAATTAGGCTCATTATTAAGTCCGCAGCTAGAACTTGATACCTAATGTGTTAATAAAGAGACTGACCCATGAATATATCACAAATCTTTTTTGGCAATATTGTGATAAGCAGTTTGAACGTAATTTGTTTCTTCTTTAATCTGAGTTATTTTTTTTTTATACTTTACAATGATACTCTGAAGAGGGGTCTAAAGCTTCCCAGACTGCCCAGGAGTCCATGGGTAAGAGGGGACCAATAAACCTGCAACCCACAAGCCCAAAGCATACAACCTAGCTTTGCAGAATGTGTCGACAGCCCTAAGAACAGATACTCTGTACCTTGGTGAGAAGGAAGAGGAACTCCACAGGGAAGGAGTAGAGGTGTTTTAATCTATTTTGGGTTGATATTACTGAGTACGACAGACCGAGTAATCTAAAAAGGGCTATTTAGCTCATAGTTCTGAAGGCTGGGAAGTTTGAGGTTGGGTGGCCACATTTGGTGAGGTCCTTCTTGTTGATGGGGACTCTTGTCAGGGTCCTGACGTGTCACATGGTGAGAGAGAGGAGTATGCCAAAGAGCTTGGTTGTATAACAAACTTACTCCTATAATCCACTTATCCATGAATAGAATGAGTCAGTCCATTCATGAAGGCAGAGTCCTTTCAGCACTTTTCAGCACCTACACTAACCTCGTAGTACTTCACTATGGGGATTAAATTGCAGCACACATTTGTGGGTCCATTCAAACCACAGCAAAAAAGAACTAACCTACTTCATGTCACATGACTCAAGTCAGTTTGACTTTCTACTCTGTGACCATCAGAATGACCATGAGACTAACTGGGCCAGAACTGTGGGACAAAGAAGAGGTCAGTGCAACCACCTGAGAAGCCACCTTGAGTGCCCATGAACATGTGTGCCCAGGTGTCCCCTTACAAGAACCTGTTAGGAAGAGTCCAGCCTCCTCGCTTCAGCTCTGTGCAGCTTTGACTCTGTGCTCACAAGCTGCCAGGCTGGGTCCAGGCAGGAAGTGACAAGGGCTGGTCACTTAGTCAGGCAACTCCTCCTTTGATGGGCACCTGCTCGCAGGTGAGGCTTCTCCTATCCACTCCTCCCTCCCTCCCTCACTCTTTTCACAGAAGGCAGGCTGGCGCTGTGGTCTGAGGGCTCTCCTATCCTGCCCCTGCTCATTCTCTCTGTCTTTCCAGAGATCTTCCTCCATAAACTCCTTGGACATCAAATTCCCTCTTAGTGTTTGCTTCTTCTGGGACACAAATTAGCATGCCATCTGTATTAATCACTTTCCCACCGCTGGGACAAAATACCTGCCACCCACAACTGAAAGGAAGAGACGTTTAATCTGGTCATGGTTCAGGGTATTGGTTCAGTCCGTGGTTGGATGGCTCCAAGGCAAAAATATTACTGTGGAAGTATGTGCCAGAGGAAAGCTCTCAACCCACGGCAGCTGGGAAGCAGAGCAGAGGTCTGAGGGACCATGACGCCTCGCCTTCATGACCCACACAGGCCCACCTGGAGATGTGTTCCACCAAGCCAACCAAGTGGAAAAGTTACCCTAACTGCCTCACCACTGAAATCCGAGAAAACCTGCACTCTGTGCTCAGCAACTGACGTCGAGTGTGTTTCTTGTGACTGTTTTACAGGCCAGGAAGGAACACCAGCCCCTCCCCCCAGCTCCCTCCAAAGACTGCCACGTGGAGTATACATCTTGGGAAAATACATAGACACGGCACGGGGCAAGGCTGTCAAGGCTTAAAACAACACCAACATCCTATGAAAAGTCAGGATGATGGCTACATCTGATAAACAGGGTTGACAGAGGGGGACGGACACGAGGGACGATTTCAGGGAAATGTTCAAGCAGCAAGTACTGCCCTAGCAATGTTCTCTGTTTTAATCTAGCTGTTGATTAAACAGATGTACTTTTTACAACAGTTCATTGACTTGGACTTGACTTTGAAGATTCACTTATGAACTTTGCAATTTCTTCCAGTTGTTTTTTCCTTACTAGAAAATTAAAAAAAACAACTAGGTGCATTTATGGCATCTAGCACCTGTCTTATGATGTGGGATTTGAGGGGCTGATCTGTTGATGCAGGATGGATTACTGGGGTGGAGGATCCTCTATACGGCCTACACCAGGCGTGCAGGGATCCCTGACTCTATAGCTGCGGTTCTTAAGAAGCTTAGGATTGTTTATCTTGGGGTCCCAGGTCACTAACAGAGGTTCTAGATCTACCTGATCTATATGTCTGGAATAGCCGAACTTCTGTTGAAAAAAAAAAATGACTCTCTTCTATCTTGACATTTGGGGTATGTCAGAAAGAGAAGAAATAGAGAGTTCTACAGTCCTCTCTATTGCCTGTGGCAGGATTCAGTGCTTGACTTTGAGAGCATGATGTGTAGCTTGCAGTGAGAATGAATCTGCCCAGGTGGAGAAATGTGGATCTGTGTTTGACAAATCAATTCTCTTTCTGGGAGGAGGAGTGGAGAGGCTCCTGCGGAGGTCAGGCAGCTCGGCTACCAGAGGCAAAGCAGGACAGGGAAGCGGTTCCTGCAGAACTGAGGGGCCTCCTGGTGCCGACGCTGGCACAGTCACCCGCCGGCATCACCCGGCGGGTTGGAAACCAGCGCCAGGAGCCTCCTGAATTAATGACACGCTCGCCTCCCGTGCGGAGCTGGCCTCTGCTGCCAGTCTCACAGGCCCAGCAGCGTCTCGGCTGGCAGGCACAGAGCTCACCGGTGAACAGCGAACGCCCCCTCAAAACAGAGGCGCCTGCAGGACACTTGCCTTCTCTTATTTCTCTGGCCAATTTTCTGCCCCAGCCCCCCAAACACCCTCCCTTCAGTGCTCGGGACTGGAGTCCTTTACCTCTTCGTGGCAGGCACAGACACCTAGCAGGCTGGCACCTCCACAAGTTACGGTCAGTGCGCTCTCAAATCAACAGCAGCACGTCACCAGGCAGGCTGCCTTAAGGAGCAGAGCCTGGGGGGACCCTGCCCTCTACCACTCACTGGCGGGGTCAAGGAAGGCGAGTTTTTGCTTTTTGTTTTTTTCAGTATTGGGAATTAAATCCAGGGCTTTTGCATTGAGCTACATCTCCAGTCCTTTCTTAACTTCTTACTGTGGGACATGATCTGTCTAAACCAGTAAGTTGCTCAGACTGGGTTTGAATTTGTGATTCGCCTGCCTCAGTGTCCCAGCAAAGTGCAGGAATTACAAGGGATCGCTGCCTCTATCCAGCAGGCAAGTTTCTCAACATCCCTATGCCTCTGCCTCCTTGTCTATTAAAACAGCTTACTTATTATAGTACTTACTTGAGAGGGTTAGAAGAATCTTAAGTTAGTTAATACTGGCTGTTATTTTTTAAGGTTCTAGATACACATAAACAGAAATGGTTATTAATGTGGTGGCCACAGGGCTGCTCTCCAAATATGTCTTGCCCGGTTCCCGGGTTCATATACACAGTAGAACCCCCCCGCCAAACACACACACACAAAAGGTAAAATAGCATGCAATTAGTTTTAGTCAAAGAAACGCAAGCAGAAGCAGGGCATGCCATTTCCACACAGTAATGTTAAGAGCTGGCATGTGGTTCATCATATTCTTTATTTTCCCTGACTTGGAAAACATGGAAACATACAGATGGAGTTTCCCACTGTCTGATCCTGAAAGGATACACAGTTAGCCCTTGGGATGACCCAGTTTCCCATTTGTGGGTTCCCACATACATCCAGGAATTTGACCAAATATTGATTCGACCAAAATTTATGAAAAAAGACACATGTGCACTGAGTATGCGCAGACTTTTTCCTGGTATTATTTCCTAAATAACATAATTTAGCAACTATTCACACAGCATTTTCATTGTATTAGGTATTATAAGTCATCTGGAGATTAGTGAAAGCATAGCAAGAGGAGGTGTGTATTTTATATAAGGGACTCGAGCATCTACAGATTTTGATATCTACAGGGGTTCCTGGAACCCATCGCCTATGGATACCAAGGGATGGCTATACAGCCAATCCCCCAGTCCACTATAAGTGGATGCTGAGTATAAAGATCTTCACTAAAAGTTCAAGTTTGCTTTCACTTCAATAACACCTAGATAGTACTTTAAATGAGATGCTGGTATGACAAAAACTTCAAATATGTGCTGTTAGCTTCAGGAGCTTATACTGCAAAAATCTTGTTGAGGGCTAGACGGATAGTAACCTATGTTGTGGAGGGATAAAATATGTGCTAAAACCATCATCTACTCAAATTAAGGTAATACAGCACAGATCTAGAGAAAGAAGTTGGAGTACTGGTTGCTGTTGGGTTCATTTGGGAAGATGATACGAGAGAGGCAGAAGTAGTTCGGGAAATAAGTGGCCAGTGTGCAAGCAGGAATGCATAGAAATGCGGAGTCCAGAAATCCAGAGACATGTAGATTTGGAAGAACAAACATACGAGAGTAAATTCAGAAGTACGAAGGCTAATCAGGCCTGTGCAGTAAGAATCCAATCAACAGTTTGGTCTCACATCCATTGTTGAAAATTCTGAACATCCTCGTAGCTCTACTGGAGTCCCAGCTCCACACAGGGAGCCAGAAGTGGGTGTGCGCCCCTGGGTTAAGGGCTTTGTGTACTTGCTGTGACCCTATGCCCTGTTCTAAGACCCACAGTTCTCCTTACTCTTGTGGCCCATGTCTGAGTCCCTATCAACTCATTTCCTACCTCAAATGACCAGTTCCTGTCTTTGTTTTCTTATCTATACCTCAGCTTTTTGCCTTCTGGTCTTGCTCCCCTCTAAAGGCCAAAGTCCTTCTCCTGAACCTTGGTGCCCACGGTTCTGCATCTGCCAACTACGATCCGGCCTTTGGAAGGCTGCAGACCTGGGACTCTGCATTGTCCACAGCTAAGCAACCCAAATTGGCCAGTGGCCAATTCCTCAGCACATCCCTGGCTGCTCGTCTTTCTGGGATTTCTCTAATTGCTTTGTGAAGAGGGGTGGCCAATTCACAAGCTATAGTTTAGTCACTGACACACGATTATCACCAGTCCAGTGTCCTCAGGAACCCCAATCCTGACTTGACCTTTGCCTAAATTCAGTGCCCAAAGCTGAACACCATGGTCCAGATGGCACCTATAAGGGCAAAGAGCATCAACACCCCCTTTGCTGGTGCTCAGCGACTCTTAATGCAACTTGAGATCCCACTAGATTTTTTTTTTCTTTTTTTAGTGGTGGTACTAAGGATTGAGCCAGGGGTCTTTGCACTGAGCTACATTTAGAGCCCTTTTTAATATTTTGAATTCTGAGACAAGGTCTCACTAAATTGCTATGTTGTTCAGGCTGGGCTTGAACTTGAAATCCTCTTGCCTCAGATTCCCAAAGAGCTGGGATTACAGGCACATGCCACTACATTGGCTTCTACTGGCTCATTTATCAGCTTGGTGCCTTTTCCCCAACCTGTCTACTTGCTCTTCAGCACACAGCCAGGGCCCCAGGAGCTCCAGCCCCTGGTCTACTTGCTCAGTTATATTCCACATTCTGAATCTTCCCCCTCTCTGTAATTGCAATGTGCTTTCAGATTTCTTCAGACTTCCTCTGCTTCTGACCTCACAGCACCCCCTTAAACCACTGTGACATGACCTATAGTCCCTTTTCCTCGCTTGTTCCTTTGAATTATATACACTTCCAGCAAGTGGAACACCCCAGCCCCAAACAACAAGGCCGAGGGGCGCACCTGGGATGAGTACACCCAACTCGAAGGAAAGGAAGTAGACCCTCCCCATACAGTAGTCCCAGAATAAACTCAGGGGCCTCAATACCACCTCCATGTTTTTCAATGAATAGCTTTCAAGACCCTGAGATCTCTCATCACTTATCTGAAATTTTAATTCATTATAGCGATATATAATTTAATAACCTATTTTAGAGCCATTGGGCACAAAATTAGATTAATTTTAACCCTAGCTTAATGATACTCTTACCAATGGTAAATGTGGATTGCCCCTCTTCTGACTGATTCACATATTTATTGTATTAATATGTTTATTGTATTAACATACATTTATGTATTTATTCATTCATTTTTTTAAAATCTAGTGAATACTCATGAATTTCACTAGAATTGAACCTCAAAATGAAATGCTTTAAAACACCGTATTTCTTTGTGTATTCATTTCTTATTCCATCTCACTGGATGGCAACTGGGACCAGTAAAAAGAGTATTCCTCTATTAGTCACTCTCCCATCACTGGGACAAAATTCAATCCATGGTCAGCTCCAGGGCAGAAACGGCATGGCGGAAGAACGAGGTGGAGGAAAAGTATTCAGCCCACGGCAGCGAGGAAGCAAGGGAGCCAAGGACAAGAATGCATCCTCCCAGGTGACACTCCCGGGACCACACTCTCCAACCAAGACCCACTACCAGATATGAGATGGGGGGTAGTTTTTATTTCAACCGTAACAATTGTCATATTTTCTTGATTAATCCACACTGGTTTGACTTGGTCATTGCTTTCCTTTCCGAGTGCAAACAAATCGTCAGGTGCCTGCTTCATCTGATGGTGAGCAATTGTCAGCTTTTATGCTCCTCTGACCCTGAGGGTCTCTGTATTTGGTTGCTCACTGCCACAAGCTAAGGTAGCATTACCACTCAAAGTTTAGGTTTCTGTGACTCACATTACTGTTGACATCTATTCCTCACAGCTTCCCTCCCAATTTTTTTCTTCCTGCCTATTTCCACAAAACATTATTTTGCAAATGTTCCATTTTACAACCCTTTCAGTCTTTAGAAAACCCATCGTTTGGTTCTTTCGAATCTAAATGTTAAAATGCATTCATCCATATTCTTCTCTATTTGAAAAATCACGTCCTCCTGTGTCACCTCTCACATCCACGCTTGCCAGGCTCACCCACCTGCACAATTGTCAACTGTCTAATTTTCCTTCACAATCAGTAGAAACCTGGAAGAAAAGATATCTTTACATCTGCTGGGCTTTGGGGGAACTCGTGATAGTACTGCAACATCCGGGTTGTTTGCCGAACAGCTCCTTAGCGTTCCCAGGTGGAGAGTTCACAAGGAGCTCCACGCTCATCTATTCAGTAGGGAAATGAAACAGGCAAATCTCATAAACGTCAAAGGGAAGCGCATTCAAAATGTTCTGCTGGTGTATTTGTAAGGGCGACAGAGAGACAGAGAGATAGGCGGGAGGAGGAAGAGGAGGAGGGGGAGGAGAAGGGGAGAAGAAGGAAGGGGAGGAGGAGGAGGAAAGGAATCAAAAAATTAAGATGAGTAAATTGTCTATTGAAATCCACTCATGAAGCTATTTAAACTTTGCACTACAGAACAAAGGTGAGCAGTGAAGAACACAAGATAGATGGCCTGCCATTGCCAGAATGTCAGCGATCATGTGGTGGGGCAGGGTCAGGAACTGAATACTTGTGAACCAAGAACACAGTGTGAACCGGAAAACCTATTCGTTAGTCGAGTCCCATAGATCTTAGCCACTGTATATACAAGAGGGAAATATAGGTCATGGGTTCTGCTGTAATGTTGGGATATAATATCAATAAAATCATACAACAATTTTCATCATGGATGAGTGTTCCCGACAACTTTTCCATGTCACACAGGTGGCTCAGAAATGAGTTCAGCTGATCTGAAATGAGTCACGGTTGTCTTATATAACACATGTCCTTGAATAACAAAATACTTTTCTGCTTCTTAATTGCTGAACAAATAAATTTTTTAAAAAAATTGTCTGTGGTTTCTTCTTTGCAAACTACCCTATCCCCACCCCATTCCCCCAAGCAAAACAAAACAAGTCAGCAAGTAAATCAACCCTCAAGGAAATCTGAGTTTAGGTAAATTATTACTAATTCTGTGATTCTACAATAGGTGGTGATTAATCTGTAAGTGAACTCACTTTTTTCAATTATCTAACATAAGATCTCACTCCAACTCAGAAACCACCCATAGCGTCACATCAACATAAAAATTTCAAAAGGTCTTGGAATGATGCACTGTCAGTAAACGGTTTTGAAGACTGAAAGGGCAAACTGACCCACCTTTCGGGGAATTTGGAAATGAATAAATGCAGTGGCTTAGAATCCAATAGGAAGAAGTGAAGTAATATGAATTAGACATACTATAAATTCTAACTTTAACCGAGAGGTTCTGGCTACATTTCATTATTTTTTTATTCACCAGAACAGTTGTCCTCAAGTTTGCTTTCATTTTCGCTTCTGCAGATGAGGAATACGCAAATGCTTGAGGACAGGGTGGCTGTCCTGTACAGGGAGGGTAAACAGAGCGTGCTGATCATGCTGGAAGTTGACTCCTTGTCATTTAACGTGAAGATGAAGCATCACTCAAAACAGCTAAAGGAGCCATGAATTATGTGTTAAATGCAGTTTTTGCTTTCTGAATATGAAATGCTGCCACATATTTGAACACTTCCTTACACATGAGTTCTAGTATCTGGGAAGAAGGAAAAAGAAGGATAAAAATCATGAGGCAAAACCAAGCAGACTGCTAGTTTTCAGACAAGTCTAGTTATTTTGTAATGTGTTATGTTTCTTTGAAAGGCTTGATAAACAGGTTTTTCTGTTTTCCCCCTCTTTGTCTTCTCTTTCCCCTTCTTGTTCTAAACAGGAAGAACAATTTTGATGATTATGAATGAGAACACACAGTCCCTGGTGGGATCAAGACTTCTAATTCTATTTCATCCCATTCATAACCTTCCTAGGTAAGCTATTGGCTGGATTCTAGACCTGAATTATTCACAGGAAACTGCATTGAAATACTGTTAAATAAGAGAGAGCCTGTAAGACATATTTAGTATTCTTTTAATCCACTGTCCTCTGTCAAGCCTTCCTAATCTTTCTCCCTGCCCCTAGGCTAAGTAATCCCTTCAGTCTCTACAGTTGCTTTCAAGGAATATTATAAATAGTACTTCATTAACTGAGACCCAGCCTGAATAATTTTACATATGTGAGAAGAGTGTAAAAATGCCATCTCTGATCCCTTATGAACACAGATAATTTCAACTGTTCTCACAATCATTCTTCCACCCTGAGGATATAGGTGGCCCATTTCTAGAACAGGTGTATTTAAAAAGAGTTTGGTTTAAGTGGGACCAACTTAAAATGAATTAGCAAATGACATCCAAGGACACATGTAAGCAGGAAAAGCGGCTACATATAGACTGGGAACTGGTGGAGAATGTAAGGTGTATTTTAACAAAAATAGAAAAATTATTTTGTTCCACACTTGCTAATAGTCAACAAAGAGCAGATGTGTGTCCTGTGAGGTAGAGCTGAAAGAATAAGGAACTGATTTCCCTAGAGGAAAGGGTAGTGATTAAGAGCCAGTGTATAGGAATTAGAAGAAGGAAAAAATGGGTAGGAAAATGAAGACCAGAGCTAAGAGAGAAAAAAGACAAACAGAAGAATAAGACCACTATCTTGAATACTAGAAAAAAAGGCTACATTACAAAAGGAACCAAACTGAATCTATGAAGCTCCAGAGGACAGAATGAGAATTAAGAGGACTATTTCCAAGAGCAAACTTTTCAATTCTGTAAGCAAGTTCTTTCTAGCCATAAAAGCTGAAGTGAAATATGCTACTTGGATGTCAACATCCTATCAGAAGAATAACCCAAGAAGAAAATGGGTCATGGTCCATCTTAGCTCTTTCCAAAAGAATTGCCTTACAAACTCCAAGATTCTATGATTTCGTGATCACATCAGTAGAACATGCCTATGGTAAAATCAGCAACACAAGGAACATACAGTCCCTTCTTATTCCTGGCAGTTATACTCTATAAAGTCAAGACCAACACCAAATTAGGAACACTGAACCATTGCTCCTAAAGAAACTACAGAGCTAAATTCCTGCAAAGCTCTGATCATAATATTTTCATCAACCAATTAATGCATAGCCTTGTTTTATACATGTTTATGTTAAAGACACTCTACTTATTATATATTGTTGACTCATAATGTCAAACTCATGCTCAACAGCATTATAACTCATGCCTGAATGAAGTTCATACATATATATACACATGCACATATATATTTTATATATTATATATATATATATATATATATATTCATTATAAGGCACATCACAGACTTCAACATCTGAAGAGACTACCCAGAACTTCAGCATTATATACAGAGGACACTGTGAATAGGCTCACCAACAAAAGGCTCAAAAACGCAAAAAGCATGATTCTAAATACACCATTAAATCTTTGTCTCTCTGCGTATGTCCACAAATGACCATAAAGTGCAATGAGTATACAAGGTTACAAATAAGTTTTAGAGAACAGGTGTATTCACAAATACAGACTCCTCCAATACTGGGGGTCAATTCTGCCCATGGAGCGATAATAGGTAAACTAGCCAGGTAAAGGGCCATCAACAGTCTAAAAACTATACAGTCATCTCTCTGTATCTACGGGCTCTAGATTGGCAGATTTAACCCACCATGGATTGAAAATATTTGAGAAAAAAATCGCATCTGTACTAAACATGTACAGACTTTTTTTGTCATCATTTCCTAAACAGTAGTGTAACAACTACTTACATGGCACTTACACCACATTTGTTATTATAGATAATCTAGAGATTAAAGTATACCAGAGGATGTGGATAGGTTATGTGCAAATACTGTGCCATTTTATACAAGGGACTTGAGCACGCATGGATTTTGATATCCACAGGGGGATGGGAGGTCCTGGAACCAATAGCTCTCAGATATAAAGGGACATTTGTACTTCTGACTCTGGGACCTGCTCCTTTTACAGAACAGGGCACATCTGTGCTCTTACGGGCCACAATTCTCTGGTCATAAACTAGCTAGCTTGGTTAGTGTCACGTTTTAAATCTACAAACTTGCCTAGAACTCTCATGTGTTTAGGGTTGTGGGCTTTGGAAAAATAATTAGATCATGGGCTGCTCTACTCACCAACAGATTCATCTGTTGGTGAATTCAAAGCTGAATGTGCTGTCAGGAGGTGGGGCACTGCAGCTCTGACTTGGACGGGTGTATTCTCGTCGTTGGCTTCTCCCTTCTCTCTCTGCTTCCTCGATATCGTAGTGTGATTAGGGCCAGCCAACCATGTACTAGAACCTCTGAAACCATGAGCCAAAATAAACCTTTTCTTCTAGTTGTAGATGTTGGGTATTCTGTCCCAGTGATGAGAATGTGACTAACACAGTGGCCCAAGCCACTGGAGTTAAGCAGCTTCACTGGCTAGTTGCAATTGAAACTGTCAATGAAAACCAGAAGAGCTGCTGTGGGTGGACTTACAACTACTCTCGTTACTGTCATGTTCCTCTTTCCTTCAGAGGTCTGGGGGCCAGGATGGAGGAATACTATTTTGTAGAATGTAGAAGAAAGTATGAGCCTTCACGGTTAGCCCAGTAAGAAAACTGGGACTCGGCAAGTGAAATGATTTTTCTCAGGACCCATTAATGGCAGAGCTTCCCATTCCCTGGGCCTGTGTGCCAGCATCCTCAGAATGGCAGCCTTGCAGCACTGAAAGGATTATTTACGCTCTCAGTAACACCAACTTTCAACCCTTAATGGACCAAAATGCCTCATGAAAGTGTGCCCATCTGTGTAGCAGCAGCATTCACACAGCCTCATGTTCACACGGCTCTCCTAAAGAATGCCATGGCGGTCACCACTGGGATATCTTTCATTAAAAGACAAAAACATAAATTTCATCTTTCTGAAAACAGGCAGTAACATAAAGACATGAACAGGAGAAGTCATTTTTATATTTTTTTCCAAATTCAAACAGTGCGCCCTGGAAATTGGATGTGCCTTTAAGAGAACAATGCAACTATTTCATTTATATCTCATATTCTGCAAGGAGAAACAGTGGCTTTGTTATAAAGACAAGCGGTAGCCACCTTTTGATGGAGTTTAACGCGATAATGTGGGCACATTCATTGTTGGCCCATAACAGACTGCAAGAATTGAGGCCTAGAAGTTGAAAGAAAACTTAATGGTAATCAATAAACTCTCTGGGGTTGGCTGAGGACTAGCTGGTGAAAGATGAGACCGCAGAGTGACTACTGAGTGAAGCCTGAGTGCTCACTTACGATCACCATCGTGCCAGCAGTGCCAGCAGTGGCCTTGGAGACTCCAGGCCACTGTGTGCAGAACACAGGGCGTACCACTCACGCCTACCTGGCCAGAAGGGGTACCTACACTCATGGAGTGGCCCTTGCATGGAATAGTATGAACAGTTCCTCTTGCAGCCTTAAAAATCAGCGGCCCGGACTCAGAGGTGATCATCAGTGCGAGAAGGGCCTTGGTGGTCACCTAACTCCCCACGTGTAAATCGTCCATTACACTTTCACAAGGAGAATAGAGATAGTTGCTTCAATGATACACAACTGCTTTCCTGCCCTGGATCCTGTTTCTCTCCAAACTCATCTTTTGCCATCATTCATTTATATTGAGCTCCTCTGTCATTTCTTCAGTGGGCCAGGGTCTTTTCAAAAGCCACGAGAACTTTGCCTTTGCCTAGAATGTCCCTCTTTCTCATTTCCTGAACATCTCCTAATTCTCCTGCAGGAATCGACAGGACATCACCGCCTTCGGCTCTTATAAGTGAAGTCACATAAACCTCAACTGCAATCAAAAAACAACGAGGATGTCTCAAAAAAGTAAGTCTCAAGATAAGGGGATCTGCGGTTGTGCAAAAATGATGCCCAAGATGGTTTTGCCACCATCCTCTTCTCTCCTTTCGGCCTTTATGGTGACAGATAGCTGCTACAGGTGCCAGAAAAACATGTGGTGACAAAAACACCCAGAGGAAGAAAAGGCTCGCTGTCCCCTGTGTGTCTCTCTTTAAGAGTGAGGACACATTTTGCAGAATCCTCCCTCAGAATTTCTCTCAATTCTCAGTGACCAGCATTGTGGAAATAGCCCGAGCCTAAATCAGTCACAACGAGAAGGGGATTGCAGTGATTGGATTAGTAAGGCATGGATTGCAGGGGCAGAATTAAGTCCACTAGAAAAGAGGATGCTTTGGGGCTGGCAACCAACACTATTTTCTGCAACACTCTCCCCATCTGTGCTGCTTTAGGCAACATAGAGAACCATGGCTCTCCATTATTTCTTGCAATGGAAATCTGAACCTTTTATATTGTAATGGGTTATTTGCCTATACATCCACTCTGTAATTTTTGAGCTTCCAAAAATTAGACATAATGGCATACTCGTGAATATATCCCAGAATCTAGGGTAGGTTTGGGACTTACAGATGGATAGACGGATGGATGGATGGATGGATGGATGGATGGATGGACAAGTGTGTGGATGGATGGATGGATGGATAAGTGGATGGGTGGGTAGACGGATGGATGGATGGATGGGTGGATGGATAAGTGGATGGGTGGGTAGATGGATGGATGGATGGATGGATGGATGGATGGGTGGATGGATAAGTGGATGGGTGGGTAGATGGATGGATGGATGGATGGGTGGATGGATAAGTGGATGGGTGGGTAGATGGATGGATGGGTGGGTGGATGGATAAGTGGATGGGTGGGTAGATGGATGGATGGATGAATGGATAAGTGGATGGGTTGGGTAGAGGGATGGATGGATAAGTGGATGTGTGGGTAGATGAAAGCATAGGTAAACAATAACCCCCCAATGTAGGCATTCTTTTCCTCTTTCTACATTGAGCCAACACCCCTCCAAAGATAGTTAAAGATCCCTCCACCACCACATCCAAAGAAGCAGAGCCAGAACTTAAACTACAGAGATTCTGGCTCCAAGTGGAACATTGGATCCAACAGAAACGAGAAAAAGAAAACCTTAGTATTAAGTGACCTGCCCATTGTCCACAGTAGCAACATGACAAACTTTCAAAAATAATTTACTAACCTGCCCAAGGACTGTAACACACAGAGATAATCCTAAGATTCTTTTTTCCACCTGACTCAAATCTTACTCTGCCTTCAGCTTCTTTCATCCCAGAAACATTTATGTAACAAATGGATCCCAATCTTTTGAGGATTCAGTTTGCAATCCTGACAAATTAAGGACCCTGAAGAATCAATTATTTTGACTTATCTCCCAGGCTGAAAGGGAGGGAATCCTATATTTCTGGAACTTGGGCTTTGAAACCTCTTGAAAGCATCACAGAAAAGCCAAGGGAATTACACAATAAGGATTTTTTCAAAACAGTAGGATTTAAAGGATCTTATTACCTACTTTATAATCTTACCTTAAGGCTGTAGAATGTATTAATTGGAGCAGAGACATCCGAACGGGAACTACTGTAAGTCATCTATATTGTTGAAGTCTGTCTCTTATCTCTTTAATTTGTTACACTGTCTCAACCCTCGGCATTTCTTCAGAAAAACCTATCCAACTCCTAACTCCCTGGCGAATTCTTTTTCTTGGCACAAAGCAGTAAAAAAAAAGAGAAAGAGTGAGGCCAAGAGAATCGATGGCACTTCAAATCCCATTTCCTGCCTTGATCGGTGGTTGATCCCTTTAGAGGAAAGTGGGATGAAAAACAGCAGGGAGGCTCCAAGCAACTGGAAAAACTTGCCCCAAGTATCTCTAGAGGAAGCTTATGTGTGGCCCGCTTCCCAGCACCCTGTTCTTACCAGAAATAGCATACTTTTTCTCTCCACATAGTGTGAAATGCATTTTAAAAATTTGCAGCGGCTGACAACTCCTCTACTATAGTTTGGATCAGGAGTGTTCCCTCAATGGGCCATGTGTTAAAAGGTTTAATGCCAAGTCCAGCACTACTGAAAGAAAATGGAACCTTCAAGAGGTGGAGCCTAATGAGAAGTCCTAGGCCACCGGGGTTGTGCTGTCAAAGGAGAATGTGGAGCCCTAACTCTTTCTTCCTTTTTTTTTCCTCTAGCCATGAGATGAGCAGTGTTGCTCCCACCATGATGTATTGACTCACCACAAATCCAAAGCAATGAAGCCAATCATTTGTGTACTGATACTTCCAAAACTGTGAGCCAAAAAGCCCCTCCTCTGCATAAGTTGATTATCTCAGGTAATTTGTTACAGTGATGGAAAGCTGACTAACACATCCTCTGATAAATGCGTGTAAGACGTGCACATTGCATCCTGTTATCCTTAGTGGCCTTAGGAACCTTCTTCATCTCAATCAAATATTTTATAGTGAGATTGAGAATACTTATTTTTTTCCCTAGAGTAATAATTTTTGGTAAAATTGGCATAATCCTACAGGAAATAGTAGAGGAAAAGGATATGTCCATCTTCAAAAACAGAACAAAAAGTAAAATCAACTTCTATTATAGAAAAATTGGTCTTGGGATAATTTCCTTTACCAAATTTTTAAAGGACTCTGAGGGCATTAAGGTAGAGAATGGATTATTTGTTTTTTGTTTGTTTTCCATAAATGCTATCTTTCAGAGGGCAATTCAGGATGCTAAAATATTTTTCAAATTGAAGCCCTGCATAAATTTGTTTAGGCGCTTGTTACAAATACATATTCCTGGGTGTTACTTTCAGATCTTGTGACTCCAAATCTCTGAGGGGTAGGAACAGAAAAGGAGAGTGTCTGCAGATCTTTGGGAGGGTCTTTTGAATATTAATTTTTTTTTCTTTTATTTTTTACCAAGAACATGTATTGGTACATTGTATACATAATGATCACATTCATGATTGTTATTTGGTACCTGTACATGATGTATTTTAGTTTCGCCCCTCTTCCCCACCTCTCCCTTCTGTTCCCCACTTCCCTATTTACAGCAGGTTTATTTATATTTTTCCATTTTTTCCCTTTCCGCTTTCTTTCTTTTTTCACTTCCTACTTTTCCCCCTTCTCCCTTTCTAGTTCTCTTCTCTTTTGAATATTATCTTTCTTTTATATAATATCTATTACATCTCTTTGTCCTTATTTACACTTATGGTTTCTCATATCAGAGAAACAATTTGATGTGTGTTCATGAGTGTCTGATTTACATCACTTAAGAATATGTTCTCAAGGTACATCCATTTACCTACAAATGTCTCTAGTTTATCTTTTTGAATGTTAGATTTTTTAAGACCACTGGCAGAGTAAATAGATTCATGGCTCTGGAGTCAGAAAGAACAGAGTTTGGGTCCCGGCACCACTGCAAACTTAATAAATGAGGAAAATCATTTCCTCGCAGGAAATGGGACACATTTACTATTTCTTGATTTAATTAGATGAACAAAAGATATGTCTGAAGATCACTGACTTCAGAATGTCCATTTCACAAAGATGCTATAGATTATAACTGAACAAGTTTATTTAATAAAGAGTCCACTGCATCTTTCAGGCAAGGTTATCCCCAATGTAAGCATCTGAAGTAACTTTTTGTTTCTATCTATCTCAATTCCTGTCATTTTGTTATAACTTGGAGTTAGCACTCCCTTTGATTCTCAACAGTTCTGCATATGTCTGACATAACAGTACAGAATAATAACTCTCAGTTAAAGACGACTTGGATCCAGACAGCCAGCCTCTCTGATTAGTTTGACACACTTTGACATATTCTAAATTTAGAAACAGCCGAAGAGTTGACACCAGTAAGCCTGGGATTGGGACATGAACTTTTCTGATTGGTGAGGACACTGGAGTCTTTCTCCTGAGTTTAGCTGACACCTAGAAGAGGAAAAGCCCACACATCTACTGGTAAATTGGGTTAAAGAATGGATTTGTCTGTTTCTTAAGCTTTCTCTGATCAAAGTAACAGAAAACAACTTGAGCAAACTTAAGGATTTTGATGTTGATGGTGATGGTGATGATGAAGATGAAAATAATAACACAGAGGAATTTTAGAGACTCCAATGACAAGCTGAAGAACCAAACCAATAGAAAGAATGAGAAGTCAAGGCTAAGCCTGGGTCTTCATCAAGAAGAACTGATAGATCTTTGTTTTAGAATCTTGATTTTATTTGACTCAGCTCTCAACATCCATCCTTGATAGATGTCCTCCAGTTAACACCCCTCCAGTCACTTCTCTTCCAGATCAATGTGTCATGGTTGCAGGGAAACCACCTAATGGAAGTACCGTCCCTCAGGGTGGGTGGCCAGTTCTCCAAAGTCACCCTAGGGAGCCCCACTGGCATTTACCAAAGTCCAAACAACAACAAAGATCAAGCGGAATGAAACACAACCTCCCAGCACACTGGACAACCTGCAAAGGCCATGTCGAATCTATGCCT
The DNA here is from genome assembly GCA_004026905.1 of Hystrix cristata. Classification (NCBI taxonomy): domain Eukaryota; kingdom Metazoa; phylum Chordata; class Mammalia; order Rodentia; family Hystricidae; genus Hystrix; species Hystrix cristata. Next base: position 118,677 of record PVJO010001590.1, read on the forward strand.
CCCTCATCTTTCTAGTACCTCCCATCAGGGATCAGTAGTTGAGAGAGCTGGTTTTGGAATCAGTCTGACTGAGTTGCAACTGTCCATCCTCTTGTCATCTGCTCTGGGCATGTCACTTAACTCGAGTTCTCTGGACTTATTTGTAAAATAACGGCAGTGCTCGTACACTCGCCTAGGTTTCTGCAAAGATGATATCTGAATACCAGGGTCCACCTAACAGCTCCAGCAGCCTGGGAGACTGAGGCGTCTCCCAAGCACTCCTGAGAAAACTCTCCATCAAATCTAGATGGGAAAGTTCCCATAGTCTGCACACTCCTCCCAAGGAAAACACTCCTGTGAGCCTCTGATCACAAGACTTCCATCAACCAATCAATACACTACCTTGTCTTATGTGTGTTTCTGTTTAAAGTCTCCTTATTTAATATCTGTTATTGATTCGTAACACTGAACACATGGTCAACAGTGTTACAACTCACTCCTGAATGAAGCTCATCCAACATACATATCTTATCCATACGATGCTTAGGAACATGAGGCAACTCCTCCGTACTGTGCCTGGAGTCCACTCTAAACAGTAAAATCACCAACAGAAAAAGCGCCAAAACAGGGCCCTAAATAAAGCACAGGAGAGATACTTGTTTACAGTATCAGCTGAAGCAAGAGGGCAGAGTCACCTTGTTTGACCTTAGCAGCCAACGTGTGTGTTAGACAGCTTGAATTTTTTGCACTTCTGTGTGTTGCTCACAAAGAACCATGAATGAGACACGAGTATTGATTTTTGCAAATAAGTTTCAGGGAGAAAAAAAATTCACAAGTACAGAATTTGCTAAGTACGGTATGAAGACTGATGGTGGCTTCTTTGCTGACTCTATAGCTTTGAGTATGACGAACACCTAAGTCTATTTCTTCACTTTCCCTCCGTCCCATCGCTCCTCATCCTCAGATCCCCTTCTCATCTCTACAAAGTCCTACCTTCCTGTCTCTTGTCATCTGTATTTTATTTTGCTCTTTAAATGTTTAAAATTTTGTGTTTCTCATATAAGAGAAATAATGCAGTACTTAGCCTTCTGATTTAGCCTGATTTATTTCATCCATTTCCCTACAAATGACTCAAATTTGTCATTCTTTATGGCTAAGTAGTACTTCATTTTGTATGTATGAAATGGTGACAACATCGCCCTTCTTTCTGGTTGCAGTGGGCTAGAGTCAGGGCAATGCCGGACACCAAGGAAACAGCAGCTGTGCGGTACAGAATCAGAAGACATCCCTTCCTTCACTCTAGGCTCAGGCCTATGCATTATCTTCTTTCTCTACATCTGCCAAGAAGGCTCAGCAAGGCTAAGGGGATGCTCTAAGCCACACAGCCTGAAAACATCCGCCCAAGATGTTTAGGAAGCAGGGTTCATTTTAATTCTTCCCAAACAAATGTTACAAGAACTGCTATAGAAAATGGCTCAGCTGTCCTTATTCTTTTTCTTCTCTTCTCCTTCTCAGTTCCTCTTCTCTCAGCCCATGGAAATTGCCTTACACAGAGGAAGAAACAGCTGATTAGTCCAGACCGGGCAAACGTCATCACAGAGCGAGCGTGCAGGTGGGGAGTTGATGGAGTCAAGTGCAGGGCCCGACATGTCACTGCACAGAAGTGGTCTTCACCTTTCAGCTTTTCTGGCCATTCATTCGCCAAATAGATAAATATCTGCATTCCTGTAGATAAAATGAATGCAGAAGGGGCCATTCTCAAAGATAGACGACTGTCCTTTTTCCTTCAGCAAAGTTTAAAAAGGTAAAAATTATCATATTATGAGCACGGTGGTCATGGAGAGAAAATGAGGCCACCGCTCAACAGGGGAAATCGCTCTCCTTGCATGGGAATGTTTTAGCATTAAATTAACTCTCCTATCTCCTGCCTGCTAATAGGAAGGCTTTCACCTCACTGTTTGGCAGGGGATCTGCATTTGCATTTAGATGGAGCTGTTGTAAAGATGGCCCCGCACGGGGCCTCCATCCCTTATTTACAATAGCAGCTGTGTGATAAAGTGATTATCACATAAGTGGTTGTTTTGCTGGTGTGGATAGGGCTGCAACCAGAACGGGAAAGGCTGTCATTTGAATTAGCCAATGAAAGGAAATGATGGTACCTCCTCCAGGTGACAGTTCTGTGGCCTTCCTGACAAGAGGAGGTATTCTGTCTCCCTTCCCTCTGCCAGAACAAGGCAGGCAGGACAGCTGGATGCCAGTAAAGGAAGCAGTGCTGATAGCTCTTGCTGCCTGACAGACAGATTCTGCGTAGCAATTTGCAGGTCTTTTTTGCGCCCCATCCAAAGTAGACGGAATACAGATTGTTGTTCTCATTTTTCAGATAAGGAAAACTGAGACTTGAGATGTGTGTCTATTATTTACTTTTCTAGAGCCAATTTTGCAAGGCAGCAGATTTAATACAGGACATTTACAAGTTGCAGCATTCACACACAAGTCAAACGCAGGAAGAGACCTGAAAGATCCAGTCGAGGGCTGGGAGCAGACAGCTCCTCCTGCAACGAGAAAGCCAGGTTCTCTTCTGCAGAACGAGCCCCACGAGAGCTTCTCCTGGGAAACAGCCGGCTCCATCTTCTGCTCCCTCTATGTTGTGTGGGCAACAATCCTCAGGTGGATCCTCTATGCCCAGAACCACACCGACTCAGTCCAGCTGGGCGTTCCTGCTCAAGTTGACCACAATAATAAGTGCACAAGAGTATTCAATGATCCTTCTTTGGCCATCCCTAGAAAATGGCAAAGTTGAGATAAAAAGTTAATCCCAGCACAACACACTGTCTGTTGTGGTTTGGACCCAGGATATGCCTCAGAACTTGCATGCACTCAGAGGAAGGGCTTTTGGAAGTGGTTGGATCATACATTTCATAGGGTTGGACTCATCCACTGGTGAGTTTAGTGGCTGAGTGTGCTGCTAAGAAGTTAGGTCTGGTCAGATGAGGTGGTCGCAGGAACATGATTTGGAAGGGTGTATCTCCTTCCTCTACTCCTTCCTTCTGTCTCTGCTTCCTGACTGCCGTGATGTGAGTAGCTTTACTCCACCAGGATCTTTGCACTGTGCCACTTCTTCCATGGAGCAAGCCGATCATAGGCTGAAAATGAAAGCCAAATCAAACCTCTCCTCCTTTAAGCCGTGTCTGGTATTTTTGTCCCAGCAACGACAGCAATGAGGGAAGTGACTAAAACACCTGAAAATAAGCCTCCTTATCAACTAAGCACCCTCCCAAATTCCTTTCGAGTTCCTAGAATGGAAAGAACAATGAAATGGGAAACTCAGAGAGCAAAAATCCACTCCGATTTTTGCAACCAGCTGTATAACCTCGGGCGGCCCCCTGTCCTTTCTTGAACCTCTAAGATTTTACCTGTAAAAGTTAGGATTTGGACAAATGTGCTGGTAAGACTAGCTTGCCTCTCTGGTCTGAATGTTCTGGCTTGTTCCAACATCTCATATGTGACTCTTGTGTGAACTATCCGAGCACCTCTATAGCTGTTGCAGCTGTCAAGGAAATCCACCTGTTGCCAGCTCCGGGGCAGTATTTTCCAGACTGTGACTGCCTGCAGAATCATCCGGATGACTAGCTTGTTAAAACAGTTTGCTGGGCTCCATTCCCAGAGATTCCGATGCAGCAGGCCCAGGAGGCCCGGGACTTTGGCTTTCTAGTAAGTCCTTGGGTGATGCTGGTGCTATCGGTCTGGAGGTGACACCCCAAGGACCACGGCTTTAGAGGTAAGAAATTCCGTATCAGGGCAGGACTCCAACCTTTCATTGTTTGTGCCATAATTAGAGCTTTGTCCATTTCCGCCAGTTTTGCTCACCTTTGATGACATCGGATACTGTAAGCCCAGCTAGTGAGATCTCTCACTCTGCAAGTACCCATATCGGCAAGGGGAATAATGACCACAGTAACCGACTACATGGGGATGAGGGAGTGACGACGAACTATGCGAAGGGAAAATCTCTACTTTGCAGAAACTATGAAATCAAGTCCTGAGAGGTCTTTGGTGGGCTGGTCAAATTCTGTGCATGTTGTCCCTGTAGGCCCAGGGACACTACGCTCACACTACTTGGATTTATCTTACAGTTTGCAGATAAGAACCCACCCCCACATCCCAGTGTGGGAGGGAGTTATTACTGGAAAGCCAATTCCAGGTATCTGTGGCAGGGACTCCGGAACTCCCAGCAGGTGAAAATAACGAGATGGTCTCCAAGGCTTCCTGCAGGAATTAATTCTGCTACCAAGCATCCCAGTGTTTAGGGCAGGTTACTGCTTCAAAGAGATTGTTCCATCAGGTTACGGATGACAAAACTATCTTCAACAAAAATTAGCTGCTTAGTAGAAATGATTGGTGTAGGCAGATTGCAGGTCTATTTGTGAATTCTGTAGAGCGAAGGACAAGAAGGAGGGAGATGGCAGCAATGCCAGCTCTCTTGACCTGGGTAAGGCACCAGCCCCACTAAAAAGATAAAGAGAAAAGCAGCCCAAAATATCCAAGCAGGTTCTCCCCAGTCTGTATTCTGTGGTGTCAGAATGGTGTGGATGTATTTTCTCTCCAACACACACACACACACACACACACACACACACACACACTCGTGACATAGACACACCCTAGATTTCCCCCGTTCCTCCTTCCCTCCAAGATAAAGGACATCGATAAACAAAGACTGATGGTGGCAAGGAGGAGAAGAATGGCAAGTCATGATTACGGAGCCTCCTTTTTCCTGAATCTCTTTAGTTGCACTGTCCTGGTTGCCGCCTTGATGTCCTGAATCCATTCAAGGTGTTTCTTTTTTGTGGTAGTGAATTAATGAATGGTCGACTTGAGTGGGGACTCCCAGCTGGGTCGGCGTGGTTCTGGGCATGGCGAACAGAGAGGGGAGGATTTCATGGTGATTTCCCTCGGGGAAGCGTTGGCTGTCCGCTTCGGCTGAGTTCTGCCCTTTGCTCTTTGTTGTTCTCTTGGGAGGAGCCGTGGTCTTCGCCTTCATCCTGAGTGTCAACTCCTGGTTCTAGGTGGAGATTCTTTGGACTGTCAGCACTGGTCTTTCAGCCTGCGGCACAGACTCTGTGCCTGCGGCACCAGCTCTTGGGCTTTCGGGTGCAATCCCTTCAGTCATCCATCATAGATTCCTCGGCCTTCCGATATGAGCTTGTAGGAGACATTGCTGTGGGCTCCAGGCTCCCAGCTGGATTCTTCAGCTCTCCAGTGTGTGGACAGATCTCTTGCATTCTACATTTGACTCTTTGGATATTTTCAACTAATCTTGTAAATTTCTTGTAAACTAAATCTGTTTCTCTTGCAATCACTGACTAATACACCCTTCATGGTCATTTTGACTTTAGGAAAAAGCCAGAAGTCACATGATGCCAGATCCAGTGAATAAAGTGGGCAAGGACACACAGTCATGTTGTTAAGAGCCTGCCTTCTCATGGGATGACACACAACAGCAGCATCCACCATATTTTTTATCACGCCTCATAAAGACTCTCCCAAAAGAAGGCTTCCAGAACTACCTCAGAAAGTGGCAAGAATGATGGAGTCAGTGTGGTCAAAGTGAGGGGGAGGATTTTAGAGAGATTCATGGTAATATATCTTTTATTGTAATGAATTTTATTATTTTTTTAGCTGTGTATATTTTTTTTTATTTTAAATCAAGAACATGTATTGGTACATTCTACATACAATGGTCACATTCATTACAATTATTCTGTACCTATACATGATGCATCTTGGTTCTCCCCCCTCTCCCCGCCCCTCCCCTCTGTTCCCTCCCTCCCTATTTACAGCAGGTTCAGTCATCATTTTCCATATTTTCCCTTTCCCCTCTCTTTCCCCTGTTGCCTTTCTGCTTTTCCCCTTCTTTCTTTCTAGTATTTCTCTCCTCTGCACACCATCCTCCTTTTATATAATATCTATTACACCTCTTTGTCCTTATTTACAGTTATGGTTTCTCATATCAGAGAAACAATTCGATGTGTGCTCATGAGTGTCTGATTTATTTCACTTAAGAGTATGTTCTCAAGGAACATCCATTTATATATGAATGACACACCTGCCTGGAAGGGGGGGTGGTGAGGCAGCCTGCCAGCTCCAAGGCACTGAAACAGCATGGCTGGCATCTCAGCCTCTTCGGGGTCTGATTAAACAAACTGTCCAAGTTCAAATCAGGACAGGAACAAGTATTGAAGCGGCCTGGAGAACGGCACCATTTTGAACATGAAAAGACAAAACTTTCCCTCTATTTTGGGATCATACAGATAACACTTAAGGGGATTTTAACTCATAGTCTATAAGTAATTGCTCCTCCTTCCATGTCATCTTTGAGGCTCATTAAAGCATCCCGACTTGCAGAGCTCGGAGGATACAGGAGCTCGGCGGAGGTGCCCAGGTCAGCAAATGAGGCCAGGTGCCATGGTGCTGTGGGAGGGAGAACCCAAACATGGCCCCAGGCTCCACCTCTAGCACCTGCTGTGGGGGAAGCCCTGAGGGAGAAGAGGGACGCTGCACAGAGTAAGGAGTGGAAATGTTGATGAAAAGAAATGGGAAAGCCAGGTATGTTGTGACTGCCTGTCATCCCAGCACTCTCGGAAGCTGAGGCAGGGCAACTGCAAATTTAAGAAAACCCAAGCAATTTAACAGCTCAGCGAAACCCTGTCTCAAAATAAAAAATTGTAAAAGGGCTGGGATGTAGCGCAGTGTTGAAGCCCTGACTTTAATCCGTGTTACTGCAAAACCAGAAAGAAAGAAAAAGGAAGGAAGGAAGGAAAGAGAAAGAGAAAGAAAGGGAGAGAGAAAAGACTTGTTCTTTCATGTTTCAAGTACCAAATTATGCTTGACATCTGAATTGTCCCCAAGGCTCACTTTCATAAAATCATGCCAAATTACCCTGAAAGGATTGGAGCTTCCCAGAGAGCCTTTTGACTATAATCAAATAGGTTCCCTCCATTGCTCCAGATGCTCTGAAAAGGTCTGGGGAGAAAAGAGTGGAAAGAGAAGTGAGGAGGAAATAGCTAGGAGAGGCATGCCTGGTGGCTGCGTTTCTGGGCTGTCACTGTGAACCCAAACGCAGCAGACCCTGGAAATACAGACATCCGTGTGAGCTGGAAGGGTATGAAGAGGCCAGGATGTTCTACGTGAAGGGAAATGCACTAACAGCCATGTTGGCTAACATTTATGGAAGTTTATTCCAAGTTGGGCGCTGTGCTGAGAATGTTACTCATTACATCAAACTTCACGACAGCCATTTAGAAGCAGGCGCTGTTCGTATCCTCAGTTTGCTGATGTGAAAGCTGAGGCTGGGAAAGATGAAGTCTTTTGGATGCCAGGGCCTGAGCTACAAGCACTACTGTATTGCCTAAATGACCAGATATAATGTCATTAAACAGAAAGAGGTAAGAGGAGACTTTATGCCAAAATATCATTGAATGGTTTTATGCATTCTTCAGGGGAATCAGCTGAATCGCTTTGTTTCCAGGGCCTCATCTAGACCAGCTTGATTTCACTGGCTGATCAGAAAACACTAATTTTATCATGTTAGTCACCTGCTGGCCCTGGTGATACCAGTGCTGGACAGGAGTGGACACCAAGTTGGAAAAAGTCTTTAGGAGTCATAGAAGCTCCTGTTGCAGGAGGTCTCAGCCCTTCCAAAAAGGTCCCATTGCTTCCTCAAAACATTAAAAATAAAGCTGGGCATGACAGTGCCCTCCTGTAATCTCAGCTCTTGGAGGCTGAGGCAGGAGGATCATAAATTCAAGGCCAGCCAAAGCAATCATAGCAAGATCCTGTTTAGCCATAAGCAAGAACTGAAAGAGGAACTAGGGATAGAGTTCAGTGCAAAGGCCGTTGGTTCAATCCCCAGTACCAAAAGGAAAAAATAGACCTACGTAATGTGTTCATTAATTTTATTGGAGTAATTATTACATGATGTATAAACTTCAAAATACCATGTTCTACACCTTGGATCTATTTTCAATCTTTGTCAACTAAATATTCTTAAATAAATTTTTTAAATAAACTTTTTTTGGAAAAAAAACCTTCTTTTGCCTTGCTGGGGGTTGAATCCTGAGGCTTCACAATGAGCTACATCCCCAACTCTTTTTTATTTTTTATTTGGAGGCAGGATCTTGCTAAGTCACTAAATTGCCCAGCCTGAGATAGAACTCAGTGATTTTCCTGCCTCAACCTCTCAGTGTGCCGGGATTCCTGTCATGTGTCACCATGTCTGGCTCTCTGGAAACACTTTTAGAGCATTCCCGTGACAAGTCCTTGTGGATATTGCCTTAGAGGTGGAGGCTGCCTTTTGGGAGTCCCTGGCGGGCCTTGTCCTCTGAGCTGTCCAGACACGGGACACGGTGGTTCCTACTACGCCTTGCCCTCTGCTCCTCTCTGAGCAGCACACTCTGCCCCTGTCCACTGACAATGCCTTCTTTGAGGTCACCATCATCCTCTCATCCAGGTTATTGCTAATGCCTCCTTCCAGGGCTCTACTCCACTCCCATGTTTCCGGCAGAGTGATCTTCCTAGAAGCAAATCTGATTGTCTTCTGCTCAGAACCCTCCCAGAACATAGAATATATGACAGTTAAACTCGATTGTCAACTTGATTGGCATGAAAGGCCTCCAACAGATTAATCAAACACAGATTAAGCAATCAAACCCAGAGGGTGCATCTGGGTGGGTCTTGGAAGCGTGACTTTGAGGACTATGTCTGGTCCCTTGTCTCTCCCTCTCTGGCTCTTCCCTGCTCTCTGCTTCCCTGGATGCCAAGAATTGAGCAGTGTTCCTGCATCACACCCTTCTGCCATGATGTTTCTGATTCAGAGCCAGCCAGCCATGGACTGATACCTCTCAAACTGTGAGCCAAAATAAACCTTTCCATGTTAAAGCTGTGAGCGTCGGGAATTTTGTCTGTGTGATGGAAAACTGACCATACATGTTGCCTTCAGACTTGAGCCCAGGCTTTTCACAGGCTGCACAAAGTCCTTCCAGCTCTGCTCACTCAGGACCCAACTATCTCCACACCCTATGCTCCGCTAGGTCCTCCATTCTGGGGAATCATCCACCTGTCTACAAATGCACGGTGATTTCTTTCACTGCCTCTCCTTGTGTGTATCATTTTCATATCCTCAGCTAGATAAAGGAGTGATGGTGAGGGAAATGTGTTTGAGTCACTTAGGCTCATTCTCCAGCTTGCAAGTGCCACACGCAGGCACAACACTAACTCATTTATCTGAGCAATAAACAGTGTGAGACAACTGCCCTGCCTCACTGCTCCACAAACCTGACAGTTTCATAGCGTTGAAGTGACTAAGTAGGAGTTTTAGCCGTATGTGACTATTGAAAACCACACCAGCAATCCATTGCACCAACCATGGAGTCATCTGAGAGTGAAGTTCATTACCACGAAACCATTCTCTAAGTACTTTAGAAGAAAGCAACCTTCATTTTCAAGTTGTAGCTCTCTAGACACTTACATTGGAATATATTCTATCCATTGCCCCAGTTAAGCTTTCTTAGAGTCTCTTTTTGCAGTTTCTAATTCCTACTTGAGCAGGTGCAACCTGGCCTCTTGCTTTGCTACTACAAGCTTACTCCTGGCTCAGATGTATTGGTTCAGACTCCATGATCTGCACCCTTCTATGCCTGTTTGGGCCAGTTAGATCCAAGGCTGCAGGATGGGCCTTGACCCTCGCTTCTTTCATGAGAGGCTGGAACCTCACTGTACGCTGGGCTCCAACCCCACTTAGCTAACAGGAGATTAACAGCAAAGGGAATATTTTTCATTTAAACATTCACAGTATTTTTGATCAACCCTTGTAAGATTTTCAACCTCAGACTCAGTGTTGACCCAAATCAACCCCAGGTCTCCACTGTCTTTAGAATACTAAAATCTAAACTTGCACTTATGCCTCCTTGGAACCAGTACTGCATCTGAGTCTGTTCACCTGACCTTGGACCCACCTGCTCCTGGCACCTGGCCCTGCCTTGCACGCAAAACACTTCAATTATGTTACGTCTCTCTTTGCAGGACAGTGAGGTAATTTTCAAATGCTTTATGGCATCGCTCAGCTGGGTGCTTTACACATAATAGGTTTCCAATGAATATTTGATTTCAAATATTAACAGTTTTAATTCACAGTGATGAATTGTGACCGTGAGCTGGTGCTTATCACTGCTCAGAGTCCCTTGTCTAAACCACAGTAGACTTTGAGGGAAGGTGGGCAGGTTGGGTTCCCCAGGAAACATTTCTCGGGACTGATATCTATTAAAAGGAAGGTGAGCAAGCAAGAAAGGGCAGAGGGGGAGAAAAAGGTTTCAGCAGACCTCTTGGGAAGTTCTGAAGCTGGGTTACCCCTCAGAGATGTCTGGAGATGGGGGAAAGGGATTAGAACTTGCTATGGTTTGAATGTGATTTGTCCTCTAAAGGTCCAGGTTTGATCTGCAGGGCTAGTGTTGAGATGGTGGAATGTTACAGTTTAGATCCAAAGCATCCCTCAAGTCTCATGTGTTCAGAGGCGGGGCTTTTGGAAGGTGATTGAATCATTCATAGCTGAATGTTAAGACATGGGGCCTGGTGAAGAGAGACAGGTCACTGGGGTGTGACCTGGAAGAGTATGTTTTGTCCCAGAACCTCTCTCTGTCTCTCTCTAGATCTCTCTGTCTCTCTGTCTCTCTCTCTCTCCCCGCCCTGCACCTCTTCCTGGTCATCATGAACTAAGCAGCTTTGGTCCACCAGTCTCTTCCACCATGATGTTCCTGCAATGGAGGTACCCGACCATGCACTGAATCCCGTGAAACTGTGAGCCAAAGTAAACTTTTCCTCCTTTAAATCATGGGTGTCAGGTACTATGTCTCAGCAACTGGAAGATGACTAATACGTGGAACCTTCAAGAGATGAGGCCTAGGCGAAGGTAATTCAGTTATGAAAGTGCCACCCCCATGAAAGGATCAATGCTGACTCCTGGGATTCAGGTTTTGTGGGACTGGCCTGCAAGGATGAGTTGTAAAAAGTGAGCTGACACTTCCCTTGAATCTCTCTTGACACCATTCATCACAAAGCCCTTACCAGGGCTGAGGAGCTGCCACACCCTGCTCTTCAATCTTTAGTACTGTGAGCTAAATAAATCTCTTTATAAAGGACCCAGTTCCAGGTATCTTGTTAAAGAGAAAACCTACCAAGACAGCTCTTTCTGCTCTACATTTATCAGTCACTGGATGAAGGCTGCCCCAGAGTGGGAGGAGGACCTTAGCCAAGCTGGCTTTCTTCGGCCAAAGCACTTTCTAAGGAGAGCTGAAAGTTAAGGGCTGCCTTCTGGCAATATTTCTAACATTGGAGGGATAAATCCTTTATTTCTCCAAGGGGAGACATGAGTGGCACTCCTCAGTATCCATCACAGAGGCAGACAATACTTCCCCAAGCAGCCAGTTCAGCCAAGTCAGCCTGATACTAGACAGAGGTGAATGACAGATGTCCCAGCCATGTCATCCTTACACCCAAAATAGCTGTTCACCTTTTTTCTCTTTGTATGCATTCTATTTTCCTTCTCCCCTGATATGTGGCTTTGAAATGTGTGCTCTCATCTCCTTTTTAATTGAATACTTGGCATCGAACCAAATAAGGCCACCTTGTTTGGCCACAAGGCCACAAGGCTACTTTTCTCCTTTTAAGAAGAGAAGGTAGCAGATTAGCAGCTACAGAAATAAAGAGCATTAGGATTCTTGATGCTAGGGGATGGAAGATGGAAACCAGGAAGCCACAGACAGAGGCCAGACCAGAAAAGTAAGAGCAGGCATAGTCCACAGGGCAGAATGTGGGCAGGAGTGATGGAGTCCAAAGTTGGGAGACCAGTGGGTGGTGCCAAGAGCTGGAAGGAGAGAAACAGGGCCAAGCAGGGTGCCCACAGGTCACCCCAGAGCAGGAGGTGAGTTCACTGCTACAAATGAGCTGACTCATTTCTGCTCACGGACAGACAGTACCCTCTGGCCTGTAGCCTGCACAGCCTCTTTCTAAACCCCATCTTCAAAGATGCCAGCTAAAAAGAGTGAAAGCAAGCTGTGTTTTCTACAATTGAATTTCCTAAAACCAAAATGGCAAGTCAGGAATGAGCAAGCATGTGAGACTGTCGGACCTGGAAAGGAGCCCGGGCAGGAGGTGGCAAGGCGGGTGTGAGGCCCTTCCCGGGAAGTGAGACGCAGCCCACTCGTCAGCTTCTCCCCAGAGCGCCAGCTCCTCCTCGGGTGGCAGGCTGCTCTGGAACTCGCTTGCCATCTGTGTGTGTCCAGAGCGCTCCCAGGTCTCATCCCCAGGGCTCTGACTTTGCCAACTCGCAGTGGCACATAGAGAGGGGATGGCAACCCTGGTGACACATTCAGATGCTCAGGGGAAGCACATGTTCTGGGCCCAGGGAGATGTGACAAGTTTTCCCTTTGCTCATGCTTAAACATTCACACAATTAAAAGGTTTCTGGAGCAATACATGCAGCCTGAATTAAATCATTAGAGAAGGATTTATCATGGCCCTTCATTAAAAACAAGGCAGCTATGAAGACAGGCCACTCATCACCTTTCAAGAACTTGCCAAGAGAGGAGTTGGAAGAACACCCTCACCTGACACTTTCATGCTGAGGCCACAATCTTCCCAGGAAGTCAGTTACAGTCAATGACTGAGCCTGAAGAGGCCACCAGGGCCTTGCGAGTTCTACTCAGTATAGGACATCTCTATGGACAGTGTGCTGCCAGTTCAGCAGGCTGAGGCCTCCTTAGAGTGAGACCCTGTCTCACACTCGTATCAGCCTGTCTCCCTTCCTTCTCATCCCCATCACAAGAATTAAGCCTTCCCAGTGGTCAGAAGGCTTCCCTGGTCATACCATGATGGTCACACAGCTTTACTGGCTCCTTCTCTCATCTTTCACAGGTAAAATTCTTGCACTTCTAGCTGGACCTTGCTATCAGCTTCCTGGAGGAAAGCAGGCTTTCCCAACTGTATCTTTCCCCAGATTAAATTACTGAGATCCAGAGAGAGTAAATAGCATTCTGAGGTTGCCATGCAAGATATACAGTAGAGAGAATTTACATCCCAAGAAACGAGTATCATGGTCTAATGAACAACATCCCTATCTGGGTCAGTCAGCTTTTTGTAACTGTGACCAAATACCTGAGAAAAAAATGTTGAGAAGGAAAGATGTATTTTGGCTCATAATTTCAAAGGCTTCAGTCCATGGTGGATGGTTCTATTGCTATGGGTCTGAGGTGAGGCAGAAGATCATTTTGGAAAGGTGTGTGGAGTAACGCTGCTCACCTTACAGCAGCCAGGAAGCAAAAGGAAGGGAAAGACCCCAAAGGGAACAGGCCAGAACAAGATATAGTCTCCAAGGTCCCCATGATCCATGGCCCTCAATAAAGACCCATCTCCTACTCCTATCAACTCCCAATAATGCCATCAAATTATGATCTCATCATTAATCTACTGATGAAATTAGAGCCTTCACATGGTCCAGTCACTTCCTCCAAATTCCACCTGCTCACACATGAGTATCAGAGGACATTTCAAATCCAAACCCTAACATCATTCCTGCTGGTGGGTTAACTGTTTAATAATCTAGATGAAGACAGTCGATGCTGGACCTAGTGTGGTTTAGCCAGAAACATTCACATCGGTGCCAGAAAGCAACAGGCCCAGTCTGTTACCCTGGGATGGCAGAGTCAATACAGTTCTTGGGAGATCATCAGGACTCGCCAGAAATCATGAAAGCAATGTGCTGAAATTCCTAACCCTTAATGACAATCTACAGACAAGGAACAGAAAACTAAGAAACAGGAGTCGCCGTGGGCATGCTCCTAAGTAGGTCTTCTGGCCAGGGAATTTGTCACCTTGGATCACTCTGGGAAGGGGTCTCCCCTAAGCCAGGTCCTACCTTGTTCCATCCAAGAGATGGAACCTGTGAAAAGCCAATTTTATACTGTAACGCAGCTCTTTCCTGCTGGAGCAGCGGGATTCAAAAGCACAATGCGGGTTCTTCCTGCTGAGCAGACATTTTGTGGTCATTTTCCACGATGATGGGACTTTCACAGCCTTATATGATGCGTGGGCTCAGGTACCACACAGAGCAGGAAATAGAAGCTGGCTTTTCAGACTAACACCTCCCACTGTGTCTTCAGTGGTTTGCAGCATTTCAGAATATAGGATGCCCTTTTAGCCTCCCAAAAGTCCAAAGGACTGATGCCTCTCCCCCCCAACTATTAATCATTTTACCTTTTATCGATTTTTTTGGGAAAGTAAACAACAACCATGAAAAGATTACCCTGAGAAAAACCCTTCAAGATGAAAATGTAATTTTGTTACTCTCAGTATTTACAAACATTAGAAAATTTGCACTATATAGATGTATCCCATCATAGGACAAGGCTTTTCTGAATACAGCATTCATATGCATGTGTCCTACCTAGTCCTGACAACAGTACTGATGATCCCCATTTTACAGAAGATAAAACTGAGGCTCAGAGTGCTGAGTTGATAAAAGTCATTTGGTGAAACATTAACTAAACCCCAGAGATTCTGATATCTAAAATTCAAAAGTCTTCCCATTCTGTTAGAATGGCACTAAATATGAGGACTCTAATTCCTTTCTAGTCCTATGTATAGCACAAAATGGAAATTCAATTACCTTAAAGGATATTATTTGAATATGAACCTGGAAAATGGTCAATTTCTAAAAAGAAAGAGATCTCAAAGTCTCCCTGCCAACCTCTCCTTGTACCTAAGTTGTGCTGGCCACATGTCCTGGACCCCTCTTTTTACCAACATGTCCACACAGCCCTGTTCTAGCCTTCTGTCTAGCTGTCCCAGTGAGCTCTATGGTGCTCACTGGGTTAGCTGTGGTTGCCTCTTTCTCTCCTTACCCTTTGCTGTGGTTTGGATGTGGTTTGAATCTGTCTCTCAAGGTTCACGTGTTGGAAGCTTAGTCCTATGCATGATGATATGATAAATGGTAGAAGAGTTAAGAGGTGGAACTTGTGGGAGGTCATTGGGGTGTTGCCATTGGAAAGAATTATTGTAGTTTTTGTGGGAGCCCTAATAAGAGAGTTGTTATGAATGGGCAAGGCTGGCCCTCTCTCTCGCTGACTCAGCACGGACCTACCTATTCCTGACATGCATTTCTACCATGTTGCCATCCACCACAATATGACACAGACAGCCAAAGGGACCCTCACTGAAGCCAAATCAGCACGGCTGCCTGATCTTGGATTCAACTTCCTTAACTATGAACTAATAATTATCTTTTCTTCATCAACTACCCTCAAGCTATTTCATTACGGCAATGAAAATGGGCTAATACACCCCTAGTGTCTATCACAGAGTAAGAGCCTAATGAATGCATCTTGACAAAGGAATAAATGAGTCTGAGGGCCCAATCAGGACAGAATTTCCATGGAATGGAACAAATACGGAAAACAAATCCCAGACACCAATTAAAGGAACCAAGACAGAGGTTCCTGCATTTTGCTTAAACAGAAAACAGGAAACCAAGGAACAGAATCTAGATCACATGGTTTGTCGGTTCACCAGTGACCCTAAGACAGTACGAACCTGATTTGCTATGGATGCTGTTTTGAATAGAATAGCAGCACTAATTTAAAAAAAAAAAATGATTTGAAGGCCCACTGCAACGCTGGGCTCCATCTACCAAATGTCGAACAATAAATTACGAGATGGGGGTGGGGGATTCAGACAAATGGATGTTTGAGCACCATAGAGAGAAAGTAATTATATCCAGCCATATCCATCTGTGTATTGAGACACAACAAACTGTCCCACGCTTTCACTCTGAGGGGACTGATTAATTGCCAGGTTCCCAAGCTCTTTAAAGTCTGTTTTTAAACTCAAAGGTCTGACATTTCAAAGCATAAATGTTATGGGTTTACACATCGTGGCCTGGTGTGTTTGTAGTAGAGCAATTCCAGACGTGTCGGCAAAGGCCTGCAAAGGAAGGGTGGAAGGGTTGTCTTTCTCAAGAAACAAGTCTGCGTTCACAGGCTCCTTTTGAATCTGCTCTTTTCTAGAGGGACCTGGGGAGGCAGGCCACAGTGTCCCTGCTTGGGAACACACAGGGCAGGACCCCTGCTGGTGGTCCGTAGGGGCTCAGTGTCAGGCAAAGGCCTCTGGACCTGGCAGGAGGAAGCCACAGTGCTCTCAGGCAGTTCATGCTGAGAAAAGATGCCCCCCTTCCTGGGGCTCCACAGAGACTTCCATGGGGATTCAAATTAAAAGTTTAGTCCATTGTGGAGCTACTTCCCCTCAGCTATAAAGCTTCCAAGCTCACAGCCTAAGAAACAACAAATTCGAGTGACTGTAACCATAGAGAAATATGGCAGCCCATTATATGGGTAATAAAAATAGCTGACTTTTATTGAGCACTTACCAACTGCAGAATTCCTCCCAAGCTCTCTCAGCTGAACCCGGTCCACAAAACAGAGCCCAGGCCACAGGGCCCAGTGCAGAACGTAAACAAGGGCAACCACATGCCACTAAAGGGAAACATGAAACTGCTACTCCTTCTGTCTTCTCCAGTCGGCCCTCTGACCACACTCAGGGCAGCTGCGATCTTGTGCTCTTTCTGTTCATTTCTTCGATACCCCTCCTGCCTTTCTGCTCTTGTCTGTCTGGTCATTTGGGGAACCCCAACACCTAGCCTGACTTAGTGTGTTTGTTCTCTGTGCTACCAAAGCTCTCAGAAAGGTAAAGCACAGTTACAATTCAGAGTGATGCCTCCCCATTGAAACAGACACTACTAGAAGGTAAGGCAAGGATCACGAATAATTTCTCTTTTGTAGTGCTATGGCTTGAACCCAAGACCTCACACATGCTAAGCAAGTGCTCTAAAGCTTAGCTACTCCTCCGGCCCAAGGACTGTGAATATGTCATCTTTTGCCTTTGGTGTGTGTTGCTTTGCACAAAATAAGTGCTCGGTAAATACTAGTTGAGTGAATACATGAACTAATGGTAGCGTACACAACTTCATTATTTTAGATGCTGAAGAAACATTCTTGTATCTTGCAGACTCCAGAGCACTACGTAATTATATGGAAATGAAAGTTCAAGTTAGTGAAGCGATGCTGTACTAAAGAATTCATATTTGTTTGTGCCCTCCTTCGGGGCATAGAGCGTTTCAGCTTGACAACTACTTAACGTGTCAAATTGCTCCTTGATGTTCTTTTTCTTGTCTAATCTATCGTCTAAGTCTTGGACTACTGATACACATGAACTGGCTTGGAAGCTCTGGAATTCACTGAAATGGCTAACAGCAAACAGCCAACCATGGCTGCCAGGCGCCATTTTAAAAAGAACCCATTTTTAATCTAGTTTTAATTGAGGTCTTGTTGGTTTCTTTTGTGGTAGGACCTGGAATGTCTCCCAAACGCTACCTTCTGAGGACTTGTTTGCTAGCCGATGGTCTTTCAGAAGGTGATTGGATCACCAGGGATCTAACTTCATCAGTGAATTAATGTAGTGCTAGATTCAGAATTTGATGGAGTTATTGGAATATGATGGAAACTGGGGAGGAAGAGCTAACTGGATGAGGAAGATCAACAGGGTACCTTGCAGACTCTTTCTTCTACTCAGGTACTTCCTCTCCAGCTCCCTTGATCTGCTACTCTCTCTCTCTCTCTGCTTCTTGGCTGCCATGAGGGGAGCAGCTTTCCTCCACCACGCCCTTCCACCATAAAGTTTCTGCCTTGGCATAGGCCTAGAGGCAAAGGAGGCAGCCAGCCATGAACTGATACCTCTGAAACAGTAAGTCAAAATAACTTTTGCCTCTTTTAAGTCATTTTTCTAGGTTATTTTTTCCCAGAGACAAGAAGTTCAATAACACAGTGTCCTTGCTGTCTGGCGTCCATAATTATTGCCAAATTAACATTTCCAAGGGAAAATCCTCCCCTAGTTCTTCCCCAGCCTGAGCATCTGGACCACTAAGTTCACGGAACACTGGGTGAGAAAGTCAAGGACTCGTTCCTGTTCCAGTAATGACTTTAATGCAGGACACATGTTCCAAAGCGTTACTGACAGCTACGTTACAGCTAAGCCTTCTCTTGTGTCTCTTCCTGTTACACGAAGATTTCACTATTTTGATTATAGATTCTCCTATACAGTGTGCTTCAGTAGATTAAACTATACAGATAGACTTGATTATAGACATCACTATTTTGCAACTTAAAATTTGTTTGCACAAGGAAGAAAATTTCAAGCTCAATTTTTCTTATTATTTCAAAAGTAGGACTCTTTCTTTTAAGTATTTTGCAATTTAAAATTTGTTTGCAACATGGAGAAAAAATAAATTTCAAAGAACACTTTTTCTTTTTCTTTCAAAGACTCATTTTCTTTATGCAGAGGTAAGTGACTGGGGATGCGGCTCTGTGGTAGGTCACCTGCCTTGGGTTCCATCCCCAGCACTACAAAACCAAACAAACAAAAAAAAAGTGTAGCTGAAAAAGACAGACCAGAGCAGGAACAAAAAGTGACTCCTGCACTACATGTGAAATGAGCTCATGTGCCTCTAAGACCTGCACAAGCTCAGCGTGGGCAACCAGTCAGCTCAAAGGCCTCAGCAAGTAAGACTGCAGTTCTGTTTATCAGCCCGAAACAGATCGATTACCCTGGAGAAGTACACTATTTCCTTACTCAGGGCCCAGACAGAAGCTTGGCACAGTTTTCTAAGAAGGCAGATTCTGCTAGTGGCAAACTGAACTTTTCTAACGGGCTGAGCTCCAAGTTACTCAGACAGCTGCCGCAGCACCTCAGGTTTGCTGAGCCAGGAGCACACGCCCACCCGAGGCAGAGACGCCGAAGGGCCACACTCTCCACCCCCGTGCCCACCACGTCCTCCTGCTGACCTCTTTCTGATATTCGGTCTCACTGCACGCACTCTCCTGCCCGCCCAGCCCCCCAGTTCCACCCAACACACAGCTCCCTTCTCACCTGCATAAGGAAGATAGGGCGTCCCCAACCAGTGGAGCCTTTCCCTTCACCACAATGCCTCCTCCTGCGGCTTGCATTAGTTAGCTCTCCCTTACTCTAAAGCAGTGGCAGTGAACCAGGAGCACGCATGCGGTAGCCAGCTGTTTGTTGTCACTGAAAGCTCTACAAGGCTCCCTGCCACTGCCCTGAAGAAGTACCTGCGGCAGGCTAACTTTAGAAAGAAAAGAAGTTTATGTAGCTCACCATTTTGGAGGCCGAAGCGCACAGCACTAGCATCTGCTCTGTTCTGATGATGCTCTCCTGCTGGCAAGATCTCAAGGCTCTGCAAAGTCTTATTTGGCAAGAGGCAGGGGACACACGTGTCTATGTCTGAGTGTCCAGTCACTGTCCCTCTTCTTACACAGTCACCAGGATCCAATCATGAGGCTTCCACCCTCACGACTTTATCTAACCCTAATGCCTTTCAAAGGCCCCCCCTCTACATACCAAAATTGGATTAAGTTTCTACCTTCTTAATACCATTAAAATATGACTTTTGGGATTACACACTTGCATGAGTTCTGGGGGACAAATCATATTTACAAGCCACGACAGTGCGACTAAAGGCCTGCCCCCCACAAAGAAGACTTCCAGAGCTATTTCAGAAAGTGGCAAGAACAGTGTGTTTGAAGGAAGGGGTAGTATTTTGAGGGGTATTAATGGTAATATGTCTTCTGTTGGAATAAATGCTTTTGAATTTATAAATTCACCATATTTTTTAATCACACCTCATAAATCACAGAACCAGTAAAACAGTCTTCAGACTCCCTGTGCCTGCCAGTGGCCTTGGGCCTGGCAGCTCCCAGCCCTCCTCCCCTTCCCACCAGTCAGCCCTGCGTGACATCAGCGACAGCAAACGGCATTACAGGACAGCCATCTAGATGGTGCTCCTCACAGCCGCAGCACTAGGCGATCCTGTCACCAGACGGGTCCAAGGAGGTCCATGAAGTGGAAATGAGGGACCTTAATTCACCCCCCTGACACACACACTGGGCAGGTTGTGGGTTTGCTGACATCACAGAAAGAGAATTTTCAGGATGTGTCATCAAGAGGCATAAAGAGATTTATTAGGCGGAATTTTAAACTAACACTCAAAGAAATAAGAGTGCAGACTCTCCAGAGGGAGAAAAGCACACTGGGGACTTGGGGGTAGAAATCTGTGGAATGTGTGAATTTGCAGAAGGAAGGGTTTAATCTGCAGGTGAAAGGTCAGGTGCCCTCTACAGGGGACGTGTGAAGCCCGTGTACTGTGGACACACAGCCTAGGTGAGAGAGCTGTTCCTATCCCCCAGGGAAAAGGGCCACTTCACAGGTCAAAGAGGGTGGACTGTTTGCAGGTGAAAAGGCTCCCTCACAGGTAAAGGGCATCCAGGTCCCTTTACAGGTGAAAAGGAATGGCCTGTGCTTATTGTGGCTACAAGGACCTTTGGAATGTTTGACTGGGTTTCTATCCTGAAGCTTCACTTTGTAAAAAGTGCAATTTAAAAATTAAGATTTTCTCTGTCTCTTTCTGCCTGTCTTTATTTCTTCTGTTCTGTCTCAATGCCCGTCCACAGCCGCTTATTCTGCCCTCAAGAGAGAAGGGGAGAAACTGACGTCAAGCATGTGGAAGGTGGACAGCATTGCACAGCAGCCAAGTGCAGAAGCAGCCCACCCTGCTAGTGTAGGGTTGAGACCAGGACAGGAGCGGCTGGCTCCAGGTGAGTCACATGTGCACCGAGCTGCTCCCGGACACAGGCAGGAGGACTCCTTTTCAGAGGCGAGGGCTTTGAAAATCTCTAGTTGACTAGAGAAGCAACATTTAAACCCTTGCAACCCAAATCTCCTGTCTTATCATAACAGCACTATCAGAACTCAGCATGGTGACATATACCTTTAATCCCAACACTCTGGGAGGCAGAGGTAGGAGGATCTCGAGTTCAAGTACAGCCTGGGCAACCTAGCCACTTAAGAAAAACCTGTCTCAAAATAAAAATTTAAAAAAGGCTGAGAATGCAGCCCAGTGCAAAGGCCCTGAGTTCAATCCTCAGTACTAGAGAAGGGGAGAGGAAAAAGCATGATGAGGTATTTCATTCTCCCTACTCTTCAGGCACTGTGCTACACAGATGGCTTATGTCTTTTCATGCCACCATGCCACCTCCCGAAGGCAAACACCATTGTGATCATCATTTCATGATTAACACAGGAGTCCCAGGACAAGTCTAGCAGATCACCTGAGGCCTTGCAGGTAGCCATGGGGTGAATAAGGGATGCAGACCCAAGTCTGTTTGAAACCCAAGCTCATGCATTTACAACTGTCGTTCCCAGAGAACCAAAGCAATGTCTGCTGAACTCAGGGAATTGGCAGAAAGCCTCAGGCTATTTCCCCATAATGCAGAGGAAGTAGGGGTAGCAATCTCCCCTGCCTTCCCTACCTTAGCTCTTACAGTTAGGGTTTGTTATTCCTGATTTAAAAACAATTGTTCCCATGGCAACTCCTTGCAGCTTCTTTAGCAACCTTGGCCATCTCTCACAATGTTCACAAAATTGATTCAAAGACAAAATCGCTTTTGGAAAGAGTTTGCAGAGGCAAAACCAAAATGATCAGTGGACCAGAATTTAACTTTGTATACATCCTAACAAACTAATAGCAAAGTTTGGAAACCACTAGAAAACAGTTCTGCCAACCTGCAAAAGAGGTGAAAGGGAAAGGCCTACCTTGGCAGGCCAGGATACTATTTTGAATCTTAAAAATATTTTATAAACTCTGAAATGTGAATTCTCCCTCTGGCTAATGAAACACTCACAAACTGAGAATAGTAGGAAAAAGACCGAGAATAGTTAATGTGTATAGATGGTATCCACTTTCTATTGCTGTGGTGACAAATGATCACCAATGGTGTGGCATAAAATAATACAAATTTGTTATCTTGGAGTTATGTGGCTCCGAAGTCTGCATGGGACTCACTAGGTGAAGGTCAAAGTGTTGGCAGTGTGCATTGTTTTCTGAAGTTCCAGGGGAGAATCCCTTTCCTTGCTGTGGTGGTTAAGCTTAATTGTGTCAACTTCGTTGGCTCAGACGCCACTGAGGAGATTTGCAAAGCACATTTCTGTGCATTCTGGTTGTGTCATGGAGGCATGACCTCAAGTACTGTTTCTAGTCTCTGACTCCCTTCTCTCTGGCACTGTTTCCGAGGTCTGCCTCCCCACTGCGAAGAAAGAAGCTCTCTTCCTCTGTAACATCCTTCCACCATGATGTTTCTGACTGGGGGTGGGGTGGAATAAACCATGGACTGAATCCTCTGGAACTGTGAGGCAAATAAACTTCTATCCTCTAATTTCCAGGTGTTGGATATTGTGTCTCAGGGACAGGAAAGCTGACTGATACAGTTGCTTTTCTGAGCTTGTAGAAGCCACCAGCTTTTCTTGCCTTGTGGCCTCTTCCTCCACCTTCAAAGCTAGCAACATTGAGCTGAGTCTTTACTATGCTACCTCTCAGACAACTCTTCTCATCTCCTTTCCTACACCTAAGGACCCCAGGGGTTCAGTGAACCCTTGGATAATCCAGGATAGGCTCCCTATTTGAAGGTCATCTGATTGGCAGCCTTAATTCCCTCTGCATCTTTCATTCCCCTTTGCTGTCTAACCTAACATACTCACAGATTCCAGAGAGCAGATGGAGAGACACCTTTGAGGAATTATTATTCCTCCTAAAGATATAGCAGCATAGGCCAAATTTCCTAGTGAGGAAGAAAATAGTGGGGTTTCTGCTCTCACACCTCCTCCTTGCATCTAAAGATACACCATCTCCTTGCCCTTAGCATCTCTTTGGCCTCTTGCATACTCTGGTGTTTGCTTAAAGTACCTCCTGATAAAAGACAAAACAAAAATGTTACCCTAAATGTTTTCCCCAAACAGCAATGATTGTTGTTGAGCAGGGCTCACAGAATACAGGCACCAAGAGGATTAGTCACAGGAGATGAGGACCAGTGTTAGGGACGCTGGTTTAGACCATCTGTGTTCTGTGGAGGAGCAAGATCAAGTTCACCCACCAGGGTAGGATGAGCTGGGGTAGAACAGGAGGGATCGGGCTGCTGACATTTTCAACGAGACAATTGTGATGGATGCTAAACCGAGGGAGTCAACTTGATGAAGGGCCAACCTCCCCTAAAACACAGCTGCAATTATCCCATGAACACAGTTATGTAGCAGAACAGAAAACAAATCCCCACAGTAGTCCATAAAAACAAGCCAAAAGCCGTCACTTCCCAGGGAGAAATGGGCTCAGATGCAAACTGGGCCCCTGAAGAATGTGCAGGAACATCCTCCAGTCCAGATCTGAGGGACGCCATGGAAGGATGGGATGAAGAAAAGGGCCCCTCAGCGGTCTCACATGTGAGCTACAGAGAAGAGAAATATGCCCCAGAAAGGCAAATTCAGAACTGCAAACCCTCTACGTTAGGGACCAACTAACTGAGCTGTTTTTGTGGGTTGTGGTTTTTGCTTTGCTTGGTTTTGTTTTGTTTTTCGGTATTGAGGATTGAGCTCAGGGTCTTCATATTGAGCTACATCCCTAGCGCTTTTCTTTGTTTTTGTTTTTTGTTTTTAAATTTTGAAACAAGTTCTCGCTAAATCGCTAAATCACTCAGGTTAGGCTTGAACTTGTAATCCTCCTGCTTCAGCCTCCCAGGGTCCTGGGATTACTGGTGTGCACCACCACTTCCACAATAAGCTGGTTTTTAAAGAGTCAACGGAAGCCAGGTCTGGCAGTGCTGACCTGTAATCCCAGCACTCTGGGAAATTGAGGCAGGAAGATTGCAAGTTCAATGCCTCTCTGGGCAGCTTAGCATTTTAGCAAGAACTTGTCTCAGAATAAAAGATAAAAACGGGGAGAGGATGTAGCTCAGTGCAAAGGCCCTGGGTTCCATTTCAGTGCTACAGAAATAAAATGAAATAAAATAAATAGACAAAAGAATCTAGAAGAGGCAAAGGTCCCTGTGACCCGGAGGAGGGAAGCAAGGAGTCAGCAGGAACAAGTGAGGAAGTAAAAGGGTAGGGAGAAGGGTTCTGCCACTGTGTGACTCAGGGTAAGTGGCTTAACTCCTTCTGCCTCAGTTTCCCCACTCATGGAAAGCCAGCAATACTAGAGTTCTCAGGGGCTCCCTGAGAAGTGAGCCCTGTGCACATCACTGAGCACGTGGTAAGCATACCCCGCGCTGGCTCTGGTGCTACACTGTGACTCTGAGGGTACTTAAGGCTGCAGGGGAAAGTGCAGAGGAGGCTGGGCCCTGAGGGACTTCTGGGCAGTGAGGAAATCAGGAGCCCAAACACCCCGGCTGGCTCATGTTGGGGAGATGTGGAGCTTCTGTTAAACAAGGAGATTGGGGTCCGACCCCAAAGCAGTCCTAAGAGCTGCCCAAAACCCCGTAGAGAGCCCCCCAGTGCGTGAGATCAAGCAGAGACCACAGGCTGTTTGCAGACTGCGCATAGCTTGTTGCTGATTCCTAGAAAACTCAAACTCGGGGTTCAAATCAGAACTTAGTGTCACTCGGAGCCTGTGTGCACTCTTATGACAGTAACTGTCCCCAAGAGCAGGGGTGAGGATTGGCAACGAAATGTCTTCCAAGAGCTCAACACACAGCCGGGTATGGTGGCGCACACCTGTAATCCCAGCACTTGGGAGGCTGAGGCAGGAGGATCACTGAGAGTTTGAGGCCAGCCTGAACTACACAGTGAGACCTCATCTCAAAAAAACAAAAAACAAAAAACAAAAAACAAAAGCTCAACACAGTGTAAGGGGTATAATAAGTGCTCAAACGGTATTCACTTATGATTCTGAAGAGTGTGTGATTATTTTTCTCGTGGCTTTCAAAATGTATTTCTTTAGAAAATTTTCTATTTCCCAAAGAAACCTCGTATTGTAAAACATGCAGGCCTGGTTGATTTGGAGGGGTCAAAGTCCCCCGACCCCTGTGTCTCCTCGAAGAAGAGCCAGCCCCACCCTTCCAGCCTGGTCTGATCCCACGGTTCCCTGGGATAGACGCCCGGAGAGGGATACCCTGGCCGGGGCCCACCCTACTGCCTCTCCGTCTGGCATGGTGCCTGGGTTCGCCCAGTGGTCATTGCTGAGTCAGTCTGATACCAGGCACTGTGCTGCAGCCTGTGGGACGCCAAGGCCTTTGGAGTGGAGGCTCCTCAGCCCACATCCTTCATAGCCGAATATCTGAGTTTCCCAGTTCATCAAAAACTTGGTACTTAACTACTTATTAGGTTTGCCTCAATTCCCACTGGACTCATGGGCAGGGAGGGACTTGGGAAGATGGGGGCACCTCAGCCAGGCCCTTTCAGAGGTGGAGAAAGGGACCCTTGCTGTCTCCCTCCAAAGGCTCCACAAGGGAGTCTGTGACATAGGCTGACTGATGACAGGCAAATGAGAAAAGATACAAAAAGTTATGAAATGCACATGTGCACGAGAGCTAAACAAGATACAAGACTGAAAGAAATGCTGGTGGCTGAAGATGAGACAGCATCCTAAGCCACACAAAGGAAGAGGGTTTGGGATTTCTGAAGGTGCACGTAGTGGGTAAGGGCTGCCTGGGTGTGCAGGCGACTCTTGGTAGCAGCCCCTAGAACGGGTTACAGGCTGCGTCCACAACTCTTTGGGTGAGGCTCGGGCCCTCCACGCTCCCCTGTGGTTGGAGGTCATCTCCAGCTGACGGGCTCCCAGGCAGGCGTTTGCAACCAGCATGCTCCACCATAGGAGCTGCTTTGCATCAGATAAGGGAAGTTCAGAGTAAAGCTCTCCCTGTACTTACAGGGAGAAAAGGGGTGCGAGACACAAGGGCAGAGAGAAACCCTAGTTCTCCTTAGTCTGAAGCACTCAGCAGGCCAAAGCACCATACATCAAGGGTAGTGAGCCCCAGTATTCTGTATCTTCAGTCCCGGGGTCTTCTCATTGCCCCTCCTTCAGTCCCCACCTTCTCTATCACCAGTCTGCCCCCTTCCCCTTACCCCCATCTCATCCTCAGTCCTCTAGTGCGCTGACTCCTGATCCTCAGCCTTCAGCCTCTGCCCTAGTTCACCTCACCCAGCCTGTGATACCATGATATAACCAGGAATACATCTGCACTTCCTCCTGGTCCCTGGCACAGAGCTACCAATACCACAGAATCTCCAGAGCAATGTGGATAAGAAGAGCGCATTTTGCTATTCCTAACAAGCTCCTTTAAACCGTACCTGTTAATGCTGTTAAGGTGACTCTCAGAGGATGGGGATAGTAGTCAACCAGTAATTTGAGCCTCAGAACCTTCAGCCTCCACCCTCAGCCTCCAGGAAGGGGAGGGGAGCTGGAGATTGAGTCCTGTCACTAATGCCCAGTGATTTAATCACTTTTAATCAGTGATGCCCACATATGGATCCACCACAAAAATCCCAAGGGGCAGGGTTCCAAGAGCTTTCCAGTGGTGGATGCAATGAGGTTCTGGGAAGGTGGAGAGTGCTGTGCCCTGTCCGCCTTCCCACACGCCTCCTCATCAGTCTGTGTATATGACTTCTTTACAATATCCTTTATACACCAATAGATGTGAGTGAAGAATCTTCTGACTTGCTTGAGCTATTATAGCCAGTCATCAAACCTGAGCAGGAGAAACCCTCATTTTGTACCCAAGTCAAAAAGAAATGTGAAGCCGGGCGTATGGCGCATGCCTGTCATCCCAACACTCTGAGAGGCTGAAGCAGGAGGAACACAAGTTCGAGCCCATCCTGCGGCAACTTAGCAACTCAGCAAGGCTTTGTCTCAAAATAAAGACAAGTAGAAGGGGCTGTGGACCTAGCTCAGTGTGAAGGCCCTGGGTTTAAAAAAAAGTAACTAAACCAGAAACCCACAGCTTTGCAACTGGCATGTGATGTGGGGGATTGTTGAAGGAATGAACCCTTAACCTGGAAGCCTGCCAGAACTCCAGGTAGCAGGGTCTGAGTCGGGTGTCTGAAGACTTGAAGGTTTTGTTGGTGTGGAGTGGGGAAACCCTCTCTCTCTCTCTCTCTCTCTCTCTCTCTCTCCCCTTCTCTCTGTCTCTCTCTCTTCCCAATCCTGCCAACCCTTGCAGGCCATGTTCTCGGCTGGACCCTCTCTGCCTTCCTCTAGCTGAGGGTCCCCGCTCTGAATCCAGCTCCCTGAGCTTGTCCATGGGGAGCTGCGTGACAAAGGCAAAATGAACAGTTCTTAAAATCTCATTCTCAAGCAAAATGAAAGCTGATCACCTAAAACTTCATAGGAATCTTCTAATTCTTGCCTTTAAAAGCATTTTATCTAAAAGTTTTCAACAAGCTGGGCATGGTGGAGCATACTTATAATACTAGCACTCTGGGAGGCTGAGGCAGGAGAACCAAAGGCTTGAGCCCAGTCTGGTCAATTTAGTGAGACCCTGTGTCAAAGTAAAACATTAAAAAGGGCTGAGTATAATACTCAGTGTGAAGGCCCTGGGTTCAGACGGGTTCAGACACCAGTGGTAAGAAGGAAGGAAAGAAGGAAGGAAGGAAGGAAGGAAGGAAGGAAGGAAGGAGGGGAGGAAAGAATTGATGGAAGGAGGGAGAGAAGGAAATAGTTAAAATAAATGAATTTTTGGTACATTTAGCCATTCTGTGAACTATCTGACAGCAAATTGGCTTGTGGAAAACTGACCTAAATCTAGAACTCAGGCTTCAAGTTTTCAGTCCAATTTACTTTCTTCCAAATACTATTTCTCAATACTTGGTTGTCAGTACCACAAATCTGTCTTTCATGGTACAGTTAAATGTGGTTTCTCTTCTCTATTTTGGGCAACTTTTTTGTTTTGCAAAATACGGTTTCCCAATTTTTTTTCAAATTTGCTTTCTTTTTTTAATATGCAGTGCATTTAAGATGTTAATGGCCTCATTTTAATTTGCACATATTCTTGTTAATAATGAAATCTACTTAATGTGAGTTAAAACTAAAAGCCTGTCAGGGTAATCACAAACATTTAAAAACTCTGCAGCAATTCTACGAGGATTCCCTGTTAATATTCTTAAGGACTTTCAATGGGTAGACTAAGTGGGCCTTGGTATTAATAGAAATAGCAAACAAATTAAAATTGGACTCTCGGTAACAATTGGGGAAAATGAATATTCACACCCTCTGCCTGAAATTGAATCCAGTTGTATGAGTGCCTCCTGCACATTTAAGGAGAACATTTTTATTGACTAACCATCATGCTAAGAATCACTTACGACTGGGATGGAGTCACCTGACTTCACTATATTTCTTTCAGGAATGCACAAGAGAACAGCATCAATCAAATTTAAAATAATGCAATCCTCATCTGGCGCTGATGTTAGCAGCAATCTCTATTTGTAGCGGAAAGCAAATTTTCATGTGAGCAATGCAATTTACAAGGAATGTACATTTTATTAAAATTCTGGCCTCGGAGACATCTTAAAATCCATTCGCAGGCCTTTGAGACCCCCGCAATGATCCATGAGAAATGTCTAAATGATCCCTCATTTCCACAGTGGATTACAACTTCAAGAATAGTGCCCATCTCTGGCAGGCTCAATCCCCCTTCACGTTTAATCTCTTTGAGAATTCAGTTTATATTAAAAGAAAAACACTTTGCTATGTATTTATACATTAAAAATAGGATTTAAAGTGGAGCTTCAATACATGATTCTGTTTAATCTTTGCAGAAATCTTCGGCAGCAGGTATTCCTAGCACTGGCTCAGAGAAAGGGCTCGTGAAGCTCAGGGAGGCTAAGTGACATTTCCGTGTTCACACAGCTAATGGGAAGCAGGTAAGCATTCAGCTGAAGTCCCGCCTCTGAGTCCATGCTCAGTAAGTTAAGGCGACAAACACGCATTGTATGTCATGCATGGAAACCACTCTTGATCGGATGTTCTGAGGGGAAGTAGAACATGGGATGATGGTCACGGGCTCCCTAGCACATCTCCCTGCCCCAAGCCAAGCCACTCCCCGTGGGCCATACCCATCTCTGTGAAATGCCTGAGGATCATGGCGCGCTCCTGCTTAAAACACCTTAAGGACTCCCAACCATCTATTAGAATCAAGTCCAGTCTTGCCACCAAGGCCCTTTACAATCTCTCTCCCAGCCTCCTCCTACTCCTAGCTCCCCTCACCCCCATCGCAGGAGTTCAGGCCTGTGCTACTTCCTCCACTCAAGATCCAGCTTCTCTCTGGATCTGGTAACATCACCCAAGACCGGGTCAAAGTCTCCTTGTGAAGCTTTCTCAAATGTCCAGCTAGTGGTCTCAGGCCAGAGTGTACCGTCTCCTTCACGGGTAGCCCTCGACTACAGGACAGTCCTACCATTTCCTAGCTGGGTCTGCCGTCCAGCTCTCCAACAAGACTCAGCTTCCAGCTAAGGAAATCAATAGTTTCATCTACTCTTGCTACATGTAAATATGATCTCCTATCAACCCATAACCCGCTAGTTTCTCAATATGCAGGACAAGGGTCAACAAATTACACTTTATACGCCAAATCTGGTCACTTAACCAATGCTTGTTTTTCATAAATAAAGTTGTATCTGGTTACATCTTCTCTATGGCTGCTTTGCACTACCAAGATAGAATTGAATAGGTGCCAGACTTCACAGTCTGCCAAAATATTTATGATCTAGAAAGAGATATTTATAGAAAAAAGTTTACTAATCCCTGTGCTGGAAGTAAGGTCAAGAATCAAAGTCAACTTGTAGTCCTATTGAATGGGGAAAAAGAAATCCTGAAAAGATTTACTTGAGTTCTAGTTTAAATTCTGGGACAGGCTATCTCTTGTACATTGGAAAATCATTTCCCTGATCCAGACCTCAATTTCCCCATCTGTGAGATAGGAAAGTTAGACTAGACGAGTGGTTTTTAAATGTTTTACAGAGCCCAAGAATCATTTCCCCTAAAAAGTACTATAATCCTCCTTTATCCAGTTTCACTTTCAGCAATTTCAGCTGGTCCACCTGGTCGGAAAAGATGAAATGGAAAACTCTGAAGTCAGTAATTCATAAGTTTTAAATTGTACACAGTTCCCAGTAGTGTAATGAGATCTCATACTAGCTCCTCCACCCTGCCAGGGATGTGAGCAAAATTTTGCCACTGTATTCATGCTATATATACAACCCACCTGTTAGTCACTTAATAGCTGCATGATTTATTATGTCTCAGTTACGAGTGTCATGCTCTCATGGTGCTTCTGTTAAGTAACCCCTACCTAGTGGTATAATGCTAAGTCACAATACCTACAGGATTCATCTCAGGACATCTCATCATGGAGACACTGTATCATCTCACATAGTCACAAAAAGTAACCTAGGCATGGAGACAATGTGTCATCTCACATAATTACAAAAAGTAACCAAGACAGGGAGACACTGTATTTATTCTCACATAGTCACAAAAAGTAACCAAGACAAGAAGACACTGTATCTATTCTCACATAGTCCCACTGGTAAGTAAGAACAATGATATACTTTGAGAGATCACACTTATGTAACTTTTATTACAGTATATTATTATAATAATTCTATTTTATTGCCATTTATTGTTATTAATCTCTTACTATACCTAATTTATAAAGTTCACTGTCAGTGCATACGTATAGGAAAAAACAGTACATGTAAGGCTTGGTACTAACCATGGTTCCAGGCATCCACTGGGTGGAGGGGTGCCTTAGAACACATTCCCCCAAAATAACAGGGCTCTCCTGTGTGTAGCAATTTTATAGCAAGCTCTGTTTGTAAAGCAAGTGAAGACACAGTTACTTTCACAAAACCAGGGTGAGAGGCCAGAGCTAGGCCCCTTCATGTCCCATTCTTGCTCCTGATACACAGAGGCTCAAAAGCAGGGGTCCCCAAAATTTTAGCATGAAGGACTAGTTTTGTGGATGACCATTTTTCCATAGACTGGGGTGGGAGTGGTTTCAGAATGATTCCAGCACATTACAGTCGCTGGGCATTTTGTTTCTAATATTATTATACTCTCAACTTCACTTCTATTAGTATTACATTAGGTTCTCCTAAGGAGCTTGCAACTTAGATCCCGTGAATGCTCAGTTCACAGCAGGGTCCATGCTCCTGTGATAATCTAATGCCTGCTGATCCAACAAGAGGCAGAGTCCAAGTGCTGATACAAACAGTGGGAAGGAGCTGGAAACACAGATAAAGCTTTGCTCACTTGCCCACCACTCACCTCCTTCTGTGTGGCCAGGATCCTAACAATCCATGGACCTGTGAGGCACCAGTACACAGCCCAAGAATTGGTGACCCCTGCAGGTGTCCCCTAAGTCCCCACAGCCCCAAGTACAAAGGCCCTCATCTAATCACTCTCTAGATTCCCTTCCACATCACAGTTCATGATTCTGAATGTACCATGTAAATTTCCAGATTTGGAACCATCCCAAATGAAATTCCACCTTTTAAAACTTTTTTAATAACCAAACCACAGCTGAGACAGATTGGAATGGTAAAAATAAATTAGTATCTTCAGACTTTTCCCCTCCCTTCTGTAGCATGGCCTAAAGTATACCTTCTGCTTTCTGGAATGAACTGGCACTTTCTGTGATCTATCTTGGGTCTTTTAAAACACAAAAGCAGAGTGTCACCTTCTGGGCGATGTACAGCTTGAGGGACTGTCACTCTGGTGATGGAGCACTCTTGGGAGTGGCGCTGCTTCAAAAGGCATCAGGCAGGTAACGACACTGGGAGTTATTTGTTGCCAGAGCAGGGAATATTTTGAACAGCTCATCAGTGAATTGGGACTGCATCAGAGAACATTTTGGTCCCGAGACAGGGAGCTTCCGAGAAAGACAGCTGGTCAGAGGTCCTTAGCGTTCAGCACTTTGGACCACAAGCTGGGAGTTTGCAGTCTTGCCTCTGCCATTCTCAGGGACATGCTCTCTGGTCTCCCTCAGGCCTAAGTGCCTTGTCTGCAAAATGGGTACTAGATAATGAATGAGCATGTGCTGTGTGCCAGGCTCTGTGTTAGGAGCTTTGCAGACAATAATTCCATTAATGCTCCCAAACACTCAATTATGTAGGATTCTTCTGAGAAATGTAGGACGGCAAACCTCAGAGAAGCTGACTTACCTACAATCACACAGCTAGTCAACAAGACAGCGTAAACCAAGTGATTGCGGCAATTAAGTCAAGCACCTTACATGTGACTCTTGCTTTCTCCGCTGACAGGCTGTGGCACCAATCTGTTAAAATAACTAAATTTCCATTTCTTTATATATAAAATGGGTGTGAGAGAGGGCTCTGCCTCTACCTTCTTCGTGAAGTTGTTTGGAGAATTAGATAGACAATGTTTATAAAATACTTGGTAGATTCTGAGTCATAATTGATGATTGCTATTATTATTGTCATCTGGCTAAATCCAAAACTCCTGTTATCAGCCAGTCTGTAAATATCCAGCTTTCTTCCCATCTCCTCCTTGGATTCTTATCAGTGTCATTGGTGAGCCATGGCAGGCTAATGCCAAATGGTTGGTTCTTTATTTCATCCCATCCCTGCACCTTGGATATGGCTGAGCAATCCTGGAAATTCTCCCTTTTCTAGGCTTCAGGACATCACATTTTCCTGGGTCTCTCCTATGTCTTTCTTTGCTGGATCCTTCTCTTTCCCCAGAGCCCTAACAGGAGAGCCCCAGGTTTTTCTCAAGTTTTTCTCTTCCCTATCAACACTCTCTTCTTATATAAGTTTATAATATTTAATGTCACAGATTACAGTGAGGTGAAAACGCATACTTCTCTCACATCTGGACCTAACCTCTGAGTTCAGAAGTCCCAGTGTAGTTCTGGGGCTCAGAAAATGACACCCAAATATATGATGTTTTGGTGTGTTGAGCTCTGGGAACTGGAGGGAACTGGACAGCCCCAGATAGCCCCAGAATCCTCTGTGATCTTCTCCTGCCTTCCTGTCTCTCACCCATCTGTCCCACTGAAGCAAACCATAGAAACCAGAAGTTTTCCCTTCTCCAGTGTAGGTCATAGAAACTAGACCTTTCTCCACTAACATGAATTATAAAACCTAGCAAAGTCACTCAAAACTTTGCCTGCCTTTCTGTGTAAGAACTTCCTTAGAGAAATTCTCCAGTCGATCTTGTCTGAGCATAGATCATAAAACCCTTATTCCAGGTGGTCCAGCCCACACGTGGGAAGAGAGAATGCAACACAGAGGCCTAGAGAGATCTGAACAGACAGGTGGTCTTGCTGGGTTCCCTCCTCCATTGTTACCATGGGTCCAATCACATCTTTACATGGCTGTCCATTCTTCAGCAAACCTAGGCATAGAAGTATAGCTTTCCTTGCATCTTTGGGTTTTAATTTCTGAAAGTTTTCAGACCATGAAAAACTTTGATTGTGTCAATGTGTTAAACGTGTTATGCTTTTCTCTCATTAACCTGTTATGGGAGTGTTGAGCATGAGCCTTAATGATGGGTGGGGAAAGGTACCACAGCTTTTCAGCCCCTGTAGTAGAAAGTTAAGCACTGTGACTGTCAGGCTTGATCGTATCTATTTGACTGGCTTAGGCGCCAACCCAAGGATGGGCTGGTCACGCAGGCATGACCTTGGGTATTGTATCTGGTCCCTCTCCCTTTCCTCTATGCTGCTGCTGTGCTCTGCTGCTTTCAGGCTGCTGTGAACCAAGCAGCTTCTCTCTATCATGCCCTTTGACCGCAGTGTTCCTACCTTGGAGCTGGCTGATTATGGATTGAGCCCCTGAAGCCACAAGCTAAGTTAAACCTCTCCTCTTTCAGTTGTAGATGTCAAGCATTACGTCCCAGCAACAGGAAAGCTGACTAATACAGAAGCTCAAGGTTTCTCAAATGTAACGCATCACACACTGAACTACAGAGAGAGTTTCTTCTCTACTCGGTTGCTTATCATCCCTCCAATGCATGCCAGTCAGTGGTACCAGCACCTCCTGGGTGCTCAGGGCACCTGGGCATCATCTCCTGGGTCCTCTGCTCTCACTCCATTTCAGACGCATCTGGAAGGTCTTTCTGCTGTGCTTATAAAATTTATAGCCTCTGACATCGTTCAGTGTGCTCACTGCGACAAGGCACGTCCAGTCCTCTAACACCTACTGCCTGGACGGTTCCAACAACATTCTCATTAAACTGCTGCACTTAGTTTTGAGCATTTAAATACAAGTGAGTTTATTTCCAAAATGTTTATGGGCTTTACTCCTAAGTTTTTCTGAGGACTGTGAGTTCAAGAGCTCTTGATTCAATAGAGTAAACCAGTCTCTTCAAATTCCCAGTTTAAGAATGGAATGATTCGTGAATGAAGTGAATTTGATTGCTTTTTTTTCAAATGGAGGGCAACAAAATTCTCTCTGACCTCTTTCTCTAGATTTCTTCCACTTTTATTCCCTTGGGCCACAAAAGAAAAAAGAAAGAAAGAAAGAAAGAAAGGAAGAAAGAAAGAAAGGAAAGAAAGAGAGAGAGAGAGAGAAAGAAAGAAAGAAAGAAAGAAAGAAAGAAAGAAAGAAAGAAGAAAAGAAAGAAAGAAAAAGAAAGAAAGAAAGAAAGAAAGGGAAGGAAGGAAGAAAGGAAGGAAGAAAGAAAGAAAGGAAGGAAGAAAGAAAGAAAGAAAGAAAAATTTATCCAACCTTGTTTCTCTAAGATCCTTATTCCAGATTCTGCCCAATACCCCGCTACGGGGAGTAGGGGCTGTCATGAAGTCATACAGGGACACAGAGAAGAATCTGAACAATCGTGCTTTGCTTAGTGCCCCTTCCCAGTTTATTAGCTTCTACATCCTCCTTTGTCCTAAACATGCTTCTCCATAAATGTCTACTTCTTTCATTACACTTAGCATAAAAATAGTTTTCCCTGGGTCTTTTGTAAAGGCTCCCATGTCACATAAAACCCCTATGAAATAAATGTATTTTACTTTTCTCTTATTAATCTGTCTTTTGTTGTAGGAGTATCAACGGTGAACCTTGTTAGGGGTGAGGAAAAGATATTACTTTTTCTCCCCTGCAGTTTAATCCATTTCCACGAGGCTCTGAGGCTCACCTTCCTATTAAAGACAAATTCTAGCCTGTAGAACCTTCAGGCAAGCATCAGAAGAAAGCAGAAACCTATTTTATTATGAAACTGAATGACGGTGGTTCATTTATTACAGTAATCAATAATATCAGAAAAGAGAGGCAAATTCTACATTGGAGTAGAACATATGAGTATTTCATGAGGGTTTCGCTGCAGTTCCCCCTGAGGGTAAGGAACTACTGTGGACAGCAAGGTAATGACCGATCTCCGGGGCATCCCCGGAAAGTGTACAATTTCTGAAATATTTAAATTAATAACATTTCAACTGTAGAAGCTTAACCTAGGGCAGACTGAACATCACTTTTAATTTGACAATTTTTCCTATGCAGTTCCTATAATAATGTTGAATTAATTTGGAGATATGGCACAAACCAAAAGAAAATAACCAAATTACTTCTAGCATCTGTGTTTTTATACGGTGAAAAAACAAATCTTCATGATATCCAGAAGGCCTCTTAAAATCTGAAATATTGTTTTAGATGTTTAAAAAAATCTTGAAAATGTTATTTTATTTTTCTCAACGAAAGATCCAAATTTGGGTAAAATAAAAAGAAATTTCAAAGGAGAACTTGGTCACTTGATTAAGTTAGAATCATGGGGGCCTGAGGGAAACTATTTAGTTTCCTATTTAATCAATCTGACAATAAAATATTTTAAAAGTAACATGATTTTAAGGAAACTAAGCATGTTTACAGGGAAGATTCTTTATTCTTCGTTGTTATTTTTACATAATAAAAAATGTGACAAAATCAACAAAAGGCCAGAAAATTATTTTAGTGGGACATAAACTTTCTACTGTCTAGCCAGATAAATATTTTAAAACCTATTTCTTACCTTAACTGAGAGAAAGCCAAGTTCCACTTATGAGTTAATGTAGTAGTTAGCAGTAAATGTTTCATGAGTTTTGCTTTTCTTACATCATGTTGTGAATAAGTCCATCAAAACTGAGAAAACCTGCCAAAATTTTAACATTTTTTTATGTCTTCATTTTAAGCTCAAACAAATTTTTTCCTTCATATCCTCTACATCTTGGCATACTAAGCTCTTGTATTCTGGGAAAACTGACACTTCAGAACAAATCAACTCTTATTTTTCTTGAAAAACAAAGCCTAATCCCATCATCTTGCACACATAATTTTGTTTTAACTATTGCTAGTGAATGAACTTTTAAGCATTAATATTATTTTAAAGAGGTAGAGTTTTAGTATAGTCAAATTTAGCCTTTTTAGTGTAGAGTTCTGGAATTTTAATACTTAGCATTTAGCTAGCTAGGCACCACCACAGTTGAGTCATATAAAGTAATTCTTCTGACCACCCCTTCAAAAACTCTTCATTGTTCTTGTTAATCAACTCTTCACAACACTCAGCCCAGTAATCACTTGTAATATACCTTTTCCATTATTGTGACAAAATACCTGACATACACACCACAGAAAGAAAAGGGTTATTTTGGCTCATGGCTCGGAAGGTTCAGTCCATGGCTGACTAGCTCCAAGGCGGAAATATGAGGAAGACAAGGAGGCAGACAGCAGGGAAGAACCACAGAGGAAGGGGTCAGGACCAGATATTGTCCCCAAGGTCATGCCCCACGGCTGGCCAACATATTGGAAGTGTGCTTTATTAATCTCCTAGGCATCTCTCAAGACAGTCAAATTCACAGTTACAATTAACCATCATACCACTGGTCCATTTTCTGTTCCTATAGCTTCCTCTATTCTAGAATGTCATACAAATGGAATCCCTCAGTATAGAGCCCTTTGAGTCTGGCTTCCATCACTAGCATAATGCATATGAAGTTCACTTATGTAATTGAGAATCTCAATAGTTTGTTCCTTTCTATGGCTGAGCAGTATTCCATTGTACAGATTTATAACAATTTGATATTGGGGTTTTGTTTTGCTTTGCTTTGTTTGGTTTTGTTTGGTCTTGTTTTGAGACAAGGTCTTGTTATGTAGTAAAGGCTGCCCCTGAATTCACAATGATCTTTGTGTTTCAGCCTCTGAGTGCTGGGATTACAGGTGTGCACTATTACGGACGGCTAGATTTACAACAATTTATTTTGAAGGACATTTGAATTTTTTTCAGTTTCGACCAATTATGAATAAAGACTCTACAGAAATTTGTGTATAGGGTTTTTTAAGTTTCCATTATACTTGGACATTTCAAGAATGAGTTTGTGGGCTCTTACGGCATATGAATGTTTCACTACCAAACTACTTCAGCGTGACTGTGTAATTTCACATTGTCGCCAGCAGCATATTAGGATTCTGGTTGCTTTGCATCCCCACAGACAATTGCTACTCCCAGGTTTTTGTGGTTCCTTTTAGTGTTTGGTTTTTTGTTGTTGTTGCTGATGGTGATAGTGGTTTTTAGTTATCTTGATAAGTACAGAGCAGTACCCCATTGTGGTTTTAATTTGCATGTGCCTGATGACTAATGGTGGTGAGCATCTTTAGTCTCCATGTATCTTCCTTAGTAGAGTGTCTGCTCAAATTTTTTGATCATTTTAATTGGGCTATTTGTTTTCATTGCGTGGGGTATTGAGTGCTCTTTGTAGTCTACAGGCAAGATCTTTATCAGACACATGTTTGGTTGGCATTTTCTGTCAATTCGTGGCTTGTCTTTTCATTCTTTGGATAGGTCCTTCTAAAAGTAAACTTTGAATTCTGATAAAGTACAATTAATCTATTTTTCTTTTGTGGATTATGGTTTTAGTGTCACATCTAAGAAATTAGTATCTTACTCAAGATAACAAAGAGTTTCTCCTATGGTTTCTTCTAGACATTTTATAGCTTGATCCTGACATTACATTGAGTTCTATGATCCATTTCTGCATGTTGCTCAGGGTCTGATTCAATATTCATTCTTTTGCATGTGGATATTCAGCTGTTACAGCATTTGTTGAAAAAACTATAATTTATCAATTGACCACATACTGCTGGAATCTTCGTCTGGAATTTCCATTCTTCGCCAGTGATCTATGTGTCTACCCTTTGGCCAACACCACACTATTTTGATAAGGTACCTTCATAATAAGTGTTGAAATCAGGTGGTATGAGTCCTCCCCAGAACTTTCTTCTTTTAAAAAATGTTTTGGTTCTTTTGTATACCTTTCCCCCTATAAATTTCAGAATCAGCTGGACAAACTCCACTAAATTCCTGCTGGAGTTGCACTGAGTTTATAAATCAGTTTGGGAAGACTTAACATCTTAAAGACACAAAGTCTTCCAATCCAAGAACATGCCCTCAATATTCATGCCATTTATTTTATGGATCACTTTTCTGTATTTTCAGCATATAGATGAGGTATATAATTTGTTAGATGTATACTGAAATATTTCATGATTTTTGGTGTCACTGTAAATAATAATGGGCTTTTTAATTTTTCAAATGTTCACTGTTAATATATACAAAATATAAATTATATTTGTATATTGACCATGTATCCTATAGCCTCACTAAATTTCATTATCAGTTTCAGGAGACTCTTTGTGCAATCTTCAGGATTCTCCATGTAGACAACTACGTCACTCAAGACTAAGGACACATGTGTCTTCCTTTCTAATTTGTTTGGATTAATTTCTTTTTGTGGCTTTTTTCTTGCCTTACTGTGCTGATTAAAACCTCCAGGATGATGTTGAATAGGAACAGTTCAAACATCTCTCACCAATACTAATTGTAACTTTTACCAGAATAACTGACTTCTATCTCAGAGAGACAACTGGGGGAGGTAGTTGAAAGTTCACTGTCAAGAACAAACCTCTTGGTTCACTACCATAATTTATTAAGACATATAGCACTTTCAATATTCGTGAATACATATAGAAATTGCTATAGCATCGAATTCTCACTTTCTTACTGTGGTAGGATGAGCCAAGTTCCTTAGGATGACCCAAAAGTATAGCCTCTCCATGACACATTAAAACAATAAATAAAATACAGTGCTTAGTAATCAATGTTTCATTATTCAGTCTTACTCAGAATTTATCTGAGTAATAGTATCAATTAATTAACCAGTTCGGTATTATTCAAGGTTTCAAATTACTTGAGGATGGTGAATACCATGTACTACAAAGGTGACATACTACAAACTATAGACTTCTGTGAAACATATTTCAGAATTATCATTCAATAAAGTCTCACAAAATTTCCATTTTCATAATCCTAAATGCTATATAGGAATAATGCTGATCTTTAGACCAATATGAAAAAATTAAGTAATTCATTAGAAAAGTAACCAAAATTTTTATAATAAATTTAAATGGGAAGACATATAGCTATTAATTTATTTTTTATACGAAGTTACTGAACCAATCTAATTTTTCCTAAGATTTATCTTAACTATGTGAACTTTAATTCCTATATTAGTATATTCCCTGGTTTAGCATTTTCAGTAGGAAGAATTTTCTTTAAATCTAGTACTTCTAAGTGGTACTTCCTTATTTTCTATAAATCTGGAGAATATGAGATTTATATAACTATCAATTGCTGAAAATTCACTGGATCAGAAATCCTTTCTTTTAAGATGTTTAAAATACAATCTGGATGTAATAAAACATTTTATAATTTTATAATGAGATATAAAGGCTGTTTCCAAATCATAAGTATACAGACCTCCAGACATACAGAAAGCTCATAACTTCAGTTCCAATTTAAAAATAATCCAAAAATATTTTTTAAATCACTGGTTCACATCTGAAAGGGCTATTTTTCCAGCAAGCATGAAATTCTCAATTGATTTGTGCTTATAAATAGACAAACACACCAACAATTAAAATGGACCAACAATCAAAGCAAAATTTCTGTCTCACACAGCAGAGAACAGATCTCTACCATCCATCTACAAGAGATCACTAAATGGTCAGATCAATAAAAACTTCTATTGGAATAATAAATCAGGAATAAAGCAAAACACAGAATGTGTAGACATACACACAAAACAAGAAACCTAGAGAAATATGGAGCCAGCAAGCAGTTGCTAGACTTCCATTTCCACTTGGGATACAATGTGGAAGCCCAGAAAAGACATTCTTGGGCTTAGCGGGTCCTTGAAATGCTCTTCTCAAGAAACACAGTTTAACTAGCTCTGTCAGGTTAGTCCACTTGGGTTCTGCTGCAGAGCAACCCACAAAAATCATAACTTTCAAAAAAATAAAGTCCTGACTCTTATGTTAATACAAATGAACACATCAAAGATTTTATTCAATTCATTCACTAACACGGGAACCAGTAATATGCTAAGACTGGTTTAAAGAACATTTGAAAAGCTAAGTACTTAAGAATAATTTACTAAAGAAATGTTAGAATATCATTTCTCCATTACACACAAAACCATTAAAGTCCCATACAGTAACAAAACATAAACTTTGAGGTTATCAGTCCCATCAGATAGAAACTACTTGCATATATGCTAGACAACAATCTGCAAGTTAACATATAACCGAATAATCTGATTGTGAATAAATAATAACCAAAGAGTTGAACAAAATATATGTCCCATGCTGGGTGGGTCTGGGCCTGCATATGACATTGAAGCCACATGCTACTTGCCCATTTGATTTATTTCCCAGTTTGGGCAATTTTTCTAACACACAAGAAAAAGTTATCCTACTTGGGAGATAAAAGCTTCATGCCATTGTGTCCTTGGAGAGCAAAAATAGTAAAATTGATTGCTCTTGATTGATTAAAAGACATCTATTTCCTTTTGTCCTAGACTACAAAGCTATTAGGGTCAGCAACAAGGCCAGAATACAGGATTTCAACTCCCCAATTCCACATGCATTGTTTGAAATACTTATCTCTGAAAAAGGTCTATTGGTTCTTTAAGACAGTATCAAGATAGCAAGAATCAATAAAATGAGAGAAATAGATACAGAATGGTAACTAACTCACAGGCACCCATTACAGAA
Organism: Hystrix cristata; assembly: GCA_004026905.1. Classification (NCBI taxonomy): domain Eukaryota; kingdom Metazoa; phylum Chordata; class Mammalia; order Rodentia; family Hystricidae; genus Hystrix; species Hystrix cristata. The sequence goes on from PVJO010001590.1 coordinate 159,687, forward strand.
AGCTGACTCCAGTGGGGAAGATGAAAGAGCAAGTGCCTCTTTCTGAGAAGGTATCTGTTATTAGTCAGGATTCTCCAAACAGACAGAACCCATAGAGAATGTATACAGATATACTAGAGGGGACTCATTCAGGGAATTAGCTCATGTGATTCTGGAGGCTGAAAAGTCCCCAACAAACCATCCCCAAGCCAGACCCTGGGATGCCAGTAATGTGGCTCAGGCCACATCCAAAGGCATGAAAACTTGCTGGGCCACCATGATAGTCCCAGAGTCCAAAGGCTGAAGAGCTTGCAGTTCTGATGTCCAAGGTCAGAAGAAGAGTTCTCAACTTTCTAGGACAGAGAGACCAAACTGCCTTTCCTTTCTTTTCCTTCTAGCTGGTTCCGCACTTTGGATAGTACCATCTACCCACAGAGTAGATCCTGCACACTTAGTTAGCCCAGACCCACTGCCTGTCTCCTCTGAAAACCACCTTGTAGACAGATCCAAAATAACGCTTTGATAAGTCTCCAGGGAGGCCTTCATTCAGTCAAGCTGACACCTAAAATTAACCACCACGGGTTGGAAAGACATCCGAAGTTTGAAGTTCACAACAGTAACATGCCCTGTACAGTTCTTTCTCCTTGCTTAACCCTCCTCTTTGTGAAGATGTCCCCTTCCAAAAGACACTGTGGGCCCAGGCTGAAGTGTGTCCAATTGTCCAGGTTCCCGCCCTGTCCACTGACACTGGAAGGCCAGTAGTGGGGGATGGACTTGGATATAAAATAAGACTCGTGGACGTGACGCTGAAGTCTTCGATGCCCCCACTCTGCAGACTGCCAGGGGGGAAGTTTGGCTGTTTCTGCTTCCTGCAGTTCTCTGAAATAATCTTCCAATTCTTCAGTTAAACTTACGTGCTACTCTAGAGATAAAATGAAGGCAGGCAGGAAGCTATGATACAACTCCTACAGACTTCCACACTGCTAGGATGGTGTTTTTCAACATACTAAAGTATAGATTTTTTTACAACTTTACACAGAAAATGAAAACACAGGCAGAGATAATCACAAAAAATGACTGTCCCCCTTAGTGAATTTTTATAGGGGTGAATATCACGTGTATTGGTCAGTTTTTCATTGCTGTGACTAAATATGCCCAACATATACAAAAGAGGAAATGATTTATTTCAGTCTGCGGTTTCACAGGTTGCAGTCCATGGCCAGCTGGTTCTAAGCAAAAACATTATGGCAGAAGACCACGGCCAAGGAAAGCTCTTCAACTCAGTGCCTGGAAGACAGACAGCAGAGCAAGAACCAAAGAAGGAGCGAGGGACCTGATAGAGGCCCTGAGGTCACGCCCCCATGACTCACTTCCCCAGCTGGGCCCCACCTCCTGCAGCCCACTCAGCTATGAACTCTTCCGTGAGTTGTCCCGTTGATGGAATCAGTGCTCTCACAAGCTAATCGCCCATTCACGTTCCTCTTAATCAAGCTGAATTGAAAACCAAGATTACGGGTCACACTTCTCTAACAACGTCAACAAGATCATGAACTAAGATTTGGCCAAACATCCCAGAAACGCATTTTCTACTTCCAAAAGTTACCAGCTGAACTGTTTTAAGTGGAGAATAATGGAGTGGAGTGGAAAGTAGTAGTGAGTACCAATTAGCGCTAAACATTTTATTCTGACATTTCTGCTCATATAACTGTCATGTTAATGTATATTTGTGTGTATTTTACTGTGCCACAATTCCTCACTGTGGGTCACAATAAAGAATGTTTGATAGTCACTGCACCACAGGTCGTGTGCCTGTTGAATGACTAAACACGGGAGGAGGGAAGAAAATGCCACGATTTTGTTAGTTCCCCAAACACAGGAGCAGACACAGGCTCAGCATCACATGCTTCACACTTTACAACGACTACAGCAGCTTCTCTTCTCACTTATCAGAACATTTTAGAAAACATAAAATATTTTTAAAGAAGATGAAATATCTGTCCGTATTATCCAAAAAATGAATATGGAATATTATAAAGAAAGCAATTAATCCACACTTAAAACTAATTGCCTAACCCAGTGGGTCTTTAAATTATTCATTAGCGCTATTTAAAAATAATTGCAGTTTATGAGGAAAACCCATTATGGATTTCTTTTAAGAATGAAAAAGAAAGAGTCCCCCCCCCCCTTTTTTTTTCTATTTACCAGTCGCCTACAGCTCTTAAAACTAGCCCAGTTTTAGACCAGGTTAATATTCTCATTATCCCTCTGCCCCAACCCAGTCAACTTTAACTTTTATTTTCCCACCACTTTATGAGGTTTTCTGCACGAGATTCTGAACTCAGAAGAAGCCATGATATTGTCCTACAAGAATATGAAAGATGTGTCCAAAATGTAAAGAAGAAAAATACACTCAAAAAAGATAGTAGGGGGAGTGGATATGATCAAAGCACAATTTCCCTGCACACATGGAAATATCATAGTGAAAAGCATTAGTTTTCACAATTAACATGTGTTAATAATAGGCACTCAGAGAACAAAGCAAGAGCCCATTGCCTAGATATAAATATATCCTCCAATTAAGTCCCTTCTGGTCCTGCATCCCCAGTGGAAGGACTGGGATCTCCCACTACATTTTGCCCATGGTAGTCAGGACTTCCAAATTTTCTCTGAGTTCTTGTTTACTTCCCACCCCAGTTTTTAACTTTCTCTGCTTCCTTCAAAGCATTCTCAGATCCATAGCCCTAAGATAGCAGAATTGCAAAGGACTTTCATCTAGTTTAGTGATTTTTAAACTGTTTTCACTGGCACCCCAGGAGCTCCCCACTGGGTTTGGGTTGCTGAGAAAGTTGGGCTCAGCAATATCGAACCCAAGTCCCTATGCCCAAGTCTCCACCAGAAGAACCCACCTTGAGCCTTTTTAAGATTTCATTTGAAGAAAGATTCCTTTCCCTAAATGCAAAATTCAAAGCTGACTTTCATGATGCAGATGAGAAAACCAAGACCTAGAAAGGGGAGATTTGCCAGAGTTAGGACAGCCAGTTACAACGCTGACAGCAGATCTGGCCTCCTGATTCCATGTCTAACTACTGATGAGGCCAGGTACACAGAAAAGAGCATGAGTCTTAGGGGAAGAATGATCTGGTTGCACATCTGATCTCGGCCACTTTCTAGTTAGTGCTCTTTAGAGTTACACCGTTCCTTAAAATCCCTGCGCCTCAGCCTTTCTGTCTGTTAAAGGAGGGACTAAAACCAGCTGTAGTGACATACAACACAATCCCAGCACTCCTGGAAGCTGAGGCAAGAGGATTACAAGTTCAAACCCAGCCTGGGCAATTTAGCAACTTATCAAGACCCTGTCTTAAAGCAGAAAATAAAAACAGGCTAAGGATATAGCTCAGTATGATGGTCCTGGGTTCGACTCCCACCCAGTACTGCCAAGAAAAAGGTGAAAACGCCAGCCTTGTATAACTGGATGAACTATAATTCATGAAAACACCTTTAATAAAATGCACACATGGCAAGTGCTCAGGTGTCAGCATCTTTATCCTCAGAGTTATTAAACAAGACCTCGCTAAGAACATGCGTGTGTCGGATAACTGCAAGAAATCTTCATTTCTCTCCCTAACATAGCCAATGCTCACAACTTTCCCAGTTGTAATATGTACACTTGGGCACACACACATACACACTTTTGCTGCTATTATGGATGCACATAAAAGCAAAGGAGTCCTTGTGAACTGTGATTCCTGCCCCAACAGCTGTTAGACAGGTACCCAAACCTCTTGGAGCCCCCTTACCTACATCAACCTCTGTCCTTCTTGACCGCATTAAAAACGAACTACAAAAGTGGGGTCAACTCAAGCAGGATATGAGCTTTTGACAGTTGCACTACAGATTTGTAATAGTTAGAAAATAGACTGTTTTGGGGACCAAGGAAGAGGTGAAAACTGGTTAAACCTTTTATCAGTCAGTGTTTTGTCACCGGGACCTAATACCCAACATATGCAACTTAAAGAGAGGGTTTTAGTTTTGCTCATATTTTCAGAGGATTCAATACACCACTGGCTGGCTCCAAGACAGGTGCGTCATAGCAGCAGAGCATGGAGAAACACAGCTGCTAAGCTCATGGTGGCCCAGAAGCAGAGCAGGGGTACAGCACAGAGAAGGACACTGGGACCAGACACAGACCCAAAGCCACGCCCTCATACCCCACCCAGACACAACCAGAAGTGTACTTTAATAATGCCCTGGGTGGCTCCCAAGACAATTAAGTAGACAGTCCAGCCTAACCATCACAAATTAATGGCCAGTGTGAAATTCATTAACATTTGGGATTGCTGTTCCCTTCCTAGAGCAACAACACTCTGGAACCAGTTCTCCCATTCATAGCCATTTTCATAAAACAGAATTGACTCCATCCCCAGCTCCAGGGTAGGTACTTCTTGTGGATAGGGTCTTAAATGTCCCCCAAAAGCCAGGCACTGAGGGCTTCATCAGCGGCCTGCAGTGCTATTGAGAAGCACTGGAACTTATTAAAGGTGGGGCATATTAAAAGGAAGTGAGATCACTGGAGTATGCCCTTGAAGGGGACATTGGAACCCTGACCCTTCCTCCCTGTTTTGCTTCCCAGCAGCCATGAGGTAAGACGTTTCCTCCAGTACCTTCTCCCATGAAGTGTTGCTTTGCCATAGGCCAAAAAACAATAGGATCAAACAGCTGTGGACTGAAACCATCAGCTAAAATAAACCTTTCCTCCTTATAATTTGTTTATCAGGTATTTGGTCACAGCAACAGAAAGCTGACCAACGCAGCATATATTAGCTGAAGTCAATAGCCATGTTCCCTTCCTGTGACCATTTCATTTAATTCTAGGATAAAGATATTACACAGGGCCAGAAGAACAAATTCCAAAGGCAAAAAATGATACATTGAAAAGTTCTAATTTGAATCATCATAAAACAAGGTCAGCTGGATATGGTAGCACATGCCTGTAATCCCAGCACTCTGAAAGGCTGAAGCAGGAGGATCACAAGTTCAAACCCAATTTAGGCAGCTTAGCAAGACCCTGTCAATATTAAAAACAAACAAACAAACAAACAAAAAAACAAAGAAGATGTACCTCACTACAAACAAACAAACAAACAAAAAAACAAAGAAGATGTACCTCACTGTAAAAGTTCTGGGTTCAATTCCCAAAACCACACAAAAGGAGACTCATCGAGAATGCTTTAAATGTGTGATCAATCAACCAAAGCCAATGTGTCTTTGGTGGCTGTGGTCAACTTCCTGAACATTTTCACTGCAAAGTAATATTTTATTCCATCATTCATTAGGCCTCTCTTATGTGACAGGGACTTTATTAAATCTTCCATATTCGTTATTTCATTTAATTCTCTCCCAAAACGATGACATCAGGCAGTACCACTATTATCCCTGTTTTAGAAGGGAAACCAACACCGAAAGCAGAAAAGTAACATGTGCAAGACCCCAGGGAAAGTGACAGAGGAGGCACTAAGCCACATTTGGCAGGACCAAAACCTGTCTTCTTGACAGCTGTACGATCTGGTCTCAGGATTCTCACTGTGGGTGGAAGAGGGTATCTGCTTTACAAGATGCACAATAGATGTCTGGAAATGAATGAATTCATGACTGAATGGGTGAATTCACTGAAAGGTGATATGCTAGGCATTTTGATATCCACTCATTTCACATTAATTTACCTTCCTCTACAAACAGGTCAGGAAAGGATAACTTCTTTTGGCTAAGTCTGGACTGATGAAGGTCTTCTGTTACACAGCACGGTTCTCAGAGGTGCATATCATTCAGGCATGTGACTGAACACAAATTCGTGAAGGACACTTACAGATATGGAATCATGGCTCTCATCTAAACATGTTCCAGGCAGATCTGGTCTCCTGACTTCACAGGGTGGGAAGAAATCAATGCAGGTCAAAGACTTGAAGGTGTTTTATAAAGTTTAAAGCAAAACACTGCTGATTATTATTAGTACGCTTTTATGTTACTTTTCTTCATTCAAGAACTTAACATCCAAAAAACTTAAAATTGTCTCACCATGACACCTATAGCGATCCATCGATAAGTATGTGTATAAGACAAAATCAATACAATGTTAAACAATACATTTACCTGACAAAGGTAAATATCACAGTATACAGTTCCGGGTTTTTAGCATTCTTGACGAAAGCAATAAATAGACTCCTCCCAAAGTAAAGATGGAAATATAATTAATCAGTCATTCCATGTTAGATTTGCCCAGAAATTGAAATATTGTTAACAAACACAGATTTAAATTTTGTGCTCCAATGAATTGGTAGATCTCTTAGTTTATTGTTTTGATTTCTCTGCATTCTACCACAGGGAAATTATGCAAACTCTTACAGTACATGAAAGGAATACTGATAATTATGGAATTTGCTGCTTAGCTTGAAGATAATTTCATGAATGTCTCCTGATCTACTGGCACAGGAGCTTGTGTGTGATTGTGTAGCTGCTATGAGGCCTGTGATCTGATACATGTGGGAAGTGTGTCTGAAATTGTCAACAACTACCAACCCAACCGTCCTTTTCATCAAGTAAGAGTCCAGGTGGTGTTCTCTGAAGGGGCTGGTTGCTTAGGAAATTTAAGTCATACTGTAGTTCAAGGCCGGTGGTCATGACACAATCTGGTTGAGAGCCCACCAGCAGGTCAGAAGCTCTTAGAAAGATTCATAATGATCCAGGATCCCAACCCAGACCTGTGGGGTGAGCAAGAGGACAGAAGGAACCTGTATTTAAATACGCTCCCCGGGTGACTGTCCTGCACAGCCAAGTGGAGAACACGTAAAAGGTCATAAAACAGAGGCCACTAGAGACAAAGATCATCAGAGCCTCTGTTTTAGCTCCACGACACTTTATACAACTGCTTTCCTTTTTGGTTGTTTATCTTTTTACAAAATCTGTAGGAATTCTTGGCCACTATAATATCGGATATACAAATTCGTGAGCTTTGCTTCAATTTGGAAAGACTACAGTGCTTAGGAGCTGAGTGTGCTGTATGTTTTGTTTTGATTTGTTTTGCTTCTGGTACTGGGGATTGAACCCAGAGCCTTCATGCTGAGCCACATTCCCCTGGCCTTTGTAATTTTTTTTAAATTTTGTGACAGGTTCTTGCTGAATCACTTGGGTAAGTTGGGCTCAAACTCACCATCTTCCTGCCTCAGGCTCCCAGACTACTGGGGTTACAGGCACATGCCCCCACACCTGGCAGGAGAAGGAATTTTATTTATTGCAGTGCCTGAGAACATGTATGTTTCACAGGTCTCATCTGCATGTCTATAGCAGCTCTCCAACAATGAGGTTCAAGGTCTTCTCTCTGTCATAAATTATAAACCTTCAACATTTTCAAAGGTGGGAATCTCTCAGTTATAGGCTAAACACCTCCTTTCACCTGAACACCCAAAAGGAAAAAAAAAAAGGTAATATAGCAAAGTGGAAACTGTATAGGCCTTTGATCCTGCATTTCTTAGCTGGCAGACTTTGTTTTGTGGTACTGAGGATTGAACCCAATTTTCACACTGAGGTACATCCCCAATCCCTCATTTTTAAAATTTATTTATTTATTTAGAGACAAGGTCTCACTATGCACTCCAGGCTGGCACTGCACTCGCTATGTAACTCAGAGTGGCTTAGAACTTGCAGCAATCTTCCTGCCTCAGCCTCCCAAGTACTGAGACTACAAATGTGCACCACTGGCCAATTGTGGCTCCACTTGAGTCCCACTGAGCCTCAGTTTATTCATCTTCACAGTAGGATTTAATTACCATTAACAACTTTGTGGCATTATGAGGATTAAATAAAAGAACTCAAATAAAATAAACACATAAATAAATGGTAGCTATCACAAACACCAGTATTACTAAACAATGTTTTCCGGACCTGGGAACACTCTGCAGCTTTTGTATTTGATGTGACCTAATCTACTACTTTTCTTACTGAAAGTGTGAATATAATTTCAGGTATGGTTTGTCCAGGGAAGAGTTAAACAAGCATATTACTTTGCCTAAGATTGAGGATGTCATACTCCCCAAATTCTTTTCTCTGTTCAGACAACACTTGAAATATTGTAATTACTTCTTGACATTAAGAAGGATGTAGAAAAACCAAAGTGTTTAGGGGAAAGTAACCAGGGAGGTGCTGGCATCCTATCATATGAGAAAATGTTTTAGAAACTGAAATTTTCACTAGAAAAAGAGAAGTCAAGGGGGAAACCATGACGGTTGTCTTCTGATATCTGACTAGCTGCTGCAAAGTAGAAGACTCACCAAGATGGCCCCAAGGAAGACTCAGAATGCTGCCCCCAGAGAGCCCTGACACTATAAATCTAAAAGGATGTGGATCTAGGATTTTCCTTGAACTGAGCGTTCTGCTTTTATTCAG
>PVJO010001591.1:0-37608 GCA_004026905.1 Hystrix cristata
AACTCAGGGCCTTGCGCTTGCTAGGCAAGCACTCTAACCACTGGACTAAATCCCTAGCCCCATGGCAGCTGGATTTTGAATTTTTAAAATTTAGAATGATCTCTGTGTTTTAAATGGTTCAGTCCATCTGTGGTTATTATCATTGCTATGTTTCTTATTTTTCTCTTTTCCTACTTTCAATAAAACTGGTTACATTTTCCTTATTTCACATCTCACCCTAGGTATACATTAGATTGCTATCAGTGATTACCTTTTCAAATTTCAGTGTGCATTCTTGGCTTAGTATCTCTAACTACCTCCCACCAGCATCCTCCAGGATTCCAGGCTTTAATTTCGATACCTCCTTTTGCATCTTGTATATTGCCTGGCAATATCTTTTGTCTCTGCTTTTATACTTCTCAATTTAACCACTACTACTTTTATATCGTCAATACTTGTTTTGGTTTACCTATTTCTTCACTTCCCTTCCTTCTTGTATTTTAATTTTCTGTTTCGGATTCCATTTATTTCTCTCTGGAACACATTCTTTACTAGTATATTTTTTCTAGCAAGACATCTCCGTATAATATCCCCATCTTTGCATGAAAATATTTTGTCTTCCCTGTTAGGTGACAATTCTTTTTCATAACATAACAGTGCTATGCCCTGTCCTCTGGTGGCTTCTGTCACGATGCCTGCTCTTGACCTAACGGCCACGTAGAGAGGGACTCCTGCCTGTGGGTGCGCAGGGAGAGCCCGCACTGGAGCTGCTGGAGACTGCAGTGGGAGGAGGGTCAGGGCGAGTCCCGGCCCAGAGTGCTGCAGCTGGGCTCCAGCCTGGCCTCGGGTGCCCTGGAGAGCTGGCAGGGAGTGTTCCAGGTGCCTGTGAGGCTGGAGCCCGTGCACTAGTGCCAGTGACCTCACTTTACGTGGATTTCCCAGTGCGTCTCTGCGGCCCTCCATCCTCCCCTGCACCAAGGAGGAAACCAGAGAGAAGGGGACCTCGCGGGCCTGGGGTGGTCTGTTGGTGCAGCTTCAGGGTCACACCGGCACTCTCCCACGACCCCATCCAAACTCCTTCGGGATGCAGGAAGCCCATGAACCACTTTCTATTTGGGGTGGATCAGGATGGAAGTCTGTGCTGTCTTAAGTGCATGCGTCCCCACCACAGTCTGGTGCCTTACTCTGTTGTGTACGACCCTCTGGTCACCTCAGTGCCCTGCTCTCCCCTTGGATGGTGGTGCCCAGCTGCTCATGTGGTCCTCTGGGCACATCCCAAGGGAGAGTGGGCGACAGTGTGGACGATGATGACTTTTAGCCCAGAGCTGTGGGCCAGGGCACAGGCTGTGGGGCAGGTAGCAGCCGGGTGACCACCAGGTGGGTTTCTGAGTTACGAACGCAGTGTGGCTCCGGACGACAGGGAATCCACAGGCTGCATGGAAGTCAGCCCCGTGAGGAAGCCGTGTCTGGGTGTGGGCCACGGGTTCTGATCTCAGAACGTGCACTGCGTGTGGCCTTGCACACCTTCTCACCTGGCTTTCCCTTTGGGCTTCTGCACAATCGGACTCACCTCTGCCCTGCATCTCTTCTTCTCTAGCACTCTGTACATTTTCTTGAATAGAGGAAGGAAATGACATCAGAGGAGATGATGACAACACAGTGCAGAGACTTCTTAAAGCCAGGACGGAAGTGATCAGTGGAGAGTGGGAGGCATCTGGGAAGACTTCTGGGAGGGGGTGGAGCTGCACATGAGGCAGCTGCCGAGTGTAGATGGGCCTCCCGGGCAGATGTCACAGGAGACAGAAGGTGTGAGCGACGGGATGATGGCAGCATACCAGAGTGCAGTGTCCCGACACAGTCCAAAGGACAGGCCTTTCGTTCTTCCCGCGTGGCCTCTTCGTCTTCAGGACCGCCCGCCTCGGGGAAAGCAGTGCTTTGTGTTTAAGCATCGTTTTCGCCTTCTGTGGAATGAAGATACACACGCTCCTCCGCTCACCTTGGGGCTTGACGCAGACAGACTCATCACACATTGCAGGCACCGCCGGTGGAGAACGCACTGGCTCCCGCCGGGCCCGCGAGCACGGGAGTTGCGGAGCCGGCTGCCCGCTTCTGACTGTGGGCCTGCCGCGGGCCGCGCTTGCTGCCCCCGCCTGGTGTCTCTGCGGAGGGTCCGGCCCATGTCTCAGCTCAGGAGGAGATTCAAAGCTGAAATCAGATCCAGTTTCTGTTAACTCACTTTCCCACCATCGTAAAGTCGAAAAGTCCTAGTTCACGCGTCTGTAATGATCAATCATTCCATCTTTTGTTTTTCAATTTTTACTTTTATTAGTACATGTTTTGTGATACATGGTCACATTCTTCTTGGGGCACAGGTACATGTACATAACACATAACCATCTCTTGGTTCCTTTCCCATTTGCGAAAGACCTGTCTCCCTGTTTCTGGTTCTCTGTCTTTTGTCTTGCTCCTGTTTATATGTTGGGTTTCTCATAGAAGAGAAACCACCCATCTTCCTCCGTGAGAGACTGGCAGTGAGAGGGAGGGTCCCGCGGAACACAGGCCCTTTCTTCTGCTTCCTCTGCCTCCCCAAGAGGGACCTTGTGTGGACACAAACCACTCAGGATGTGGGAACACGCCGGTCTGCAGGTCGTGACTTGGAGGGAGGGCCTGGACTCCTCCTAGGGGCTGTCTCCGCCTTAGTCCCCGAGTCCAGTTCTGTACCAGTCTCTCCTCCGTCTCCAGTTCCAGCCACACTCTCACTTCTACCCCATCTCCACGGGAGGGGCCGATGCTTCACCCCTGTGGGAGGCGAGGCCGCATCCTCTGATGCCTCCTCCTTCCCTCTGTCCTCTTTGGTCCGCCCCACCTCTCTCCCCGCATTATGGATGGCAGGCGTGAATCCAAGCATCATGACGGCAGAGAGGAATCTAAGCACGGCCCTGACCTCAAGGGCCTTGTTATGGTGGGTCACCTGCAGATAAGCGCATGACTGTGCTGTAGGAGGCAGGGCCTAGATGGAGGTGGGCCCCGTGACCTGGAAGACCTTGTCCCCTGCTCTTCCCTTTGCTCTCTGCTTCCTGGCTGCCATGAGTTGAGCACCTTTCTTCTACTGTACCCTTCCACCGTACTGTTTCTGCCTTGGAGCCAGCCAACCATTGACTGAAACCCTCAGCCAGAGTAACGCTGTCCTCCTTTTAAATTGTGGGTATCAGGCGTTGTGTCCCTGCGACAGGAAAGTGGCAGTGACGCTGCTGCAGGGCACCACCACCTGCAAACTGTGACATGTCTTGCGGGCTAACAGTGCGCAGGTCCTGGCGCAGCCCCAGCGTGGCCTCAGACCTGCCCGGTGCGGGGGGGGCTCCTGCGCCACACACCCTGCATGCAGAGCCTGTGTCCGCAGAGTGACTGGAGACAGGCAGACTGCTCAGACACCCTTGATTAAAGTTGTCGGAAGTGTCTAGTATTTTCAAGTTTGCAAAACCCATGTATTGTGATTCTCCCGACAGCCTGATGAGCATCAGGCAGAAACAAACGGGCTCGAGAAGGTTGGTGGTGGACTGGGCCAGGACTGGACACCAGAGGCAGCCGGGAGCGACAGAAAGATGAGTGACAAAGTAGAGAGCTGCAAGAGGGCGGATCCCTGCAGAGTTGGAAGTGGCACCCGGCTCCTGTGAAATAGCGGCATCGCCCCATCGCTCCTTGCTGTTTCCCTAAGAAATGGCAGGTGCAGAGAGGATGTGCGGTCCGCAGGGTCCTCATGGGGCAGCGGAGGATCTGTGGCATGGAGAGGCAGGGCCTCGAGCCGGCCCTTTCCATGTCAGTGACACAGCTGTGGCACGACACCCCGCCTGGTCCCCGATTCTCAGTCCTGCACCCCAAGCCCAGCAGACAGCCTCTGCCTGGAATAAACATTCTCCAAATCAACACCTGGTCGTCAGCATGCCTGGAAGTGTCACCTGAGTGAAATTTAAAGGCTGCGGACACTCACGGAGGGCTAAACCTCTCACTTAAAGCTGTTGTGCGCTTCCCGTCTCTGGGAGCGCCCAGTTCAGTTTGTACGCTCTGGGGTGGCTCCTGAGAAAGTGGGTTATTGTCACAACAGCTGCTAACCATGTAGCATCTGCAACAGCAAATTACCTTTGAATTACAGCAGAAGAAGGTGGTCGGGTCAGACCCCTGCACTTCCGGCTTGCTCCCGCTCACGTGGTTCGTGTGTCTCCGTCTCCAGGGAGGACTCTGGAAGCATCCTGTGGCGGACTCACCCACAGTTGTGGTGTGCTTTGCACACACACTGCAGGCCTGAGCCCTTGCTTTCCTTATTCCGCTTATAAAAGGAAACGGGGAATGTCTGTTTCCTTCTGGCCTTTTGCTTCCAATCCAAGTCCCTGTTCTCAAGATGCAACTCGCTGCTGAGTCATTCTCCTCTCCAAAGTAGGTGTTTCCTCCAGGCACGAAAGTCGAGAAAACGCAGTGCTGTCCCTGCAGGAGTACGTACTTGATTCCGTGAAATGGAAATTCCGCCCACGTTGGTTGTTGGGCTTCAGATACAAGGGGCAGATGTCACTTCCAGCCTCCAAAAGGGTGCACATACTGGCTCTAAGAACCATCTGCTGGCAGATGACTAAGAAGCCTGAGAAATATCCACACCTCGGAGTAGGCAGTAGCCCCTGTGGGGGGTTTCAGTTGGCCGTGGAGACACGGATGTAACTAGCTGTACAATTTATCATGGTTTGACTTATAATAGCAACTTACGAGGTACAGGAAAGTGTCCATTTCCATTAAATAAATGGTAATATAGTCACGCGATGAAATGCTGCCCCCTCCATACACCCCGCACACATTCGCTGAGTGCCTGCTGCATACGCAGGGCAGCACCGAGGGTGGGCATCGGCGATGAACGGGCCGGTTCCACAGCGGTCAGCGATGCCTGCTGCGAGCGCAAGGCTGGGGCTCTCACGACGCTGAGTCGAAGCCCCCGTGAGATGTGGTGGTCCCGGCTGTCACAGACACCCGCAGCACTGGCGGCGTCGACTTATTTTGGTTTTTATGTTGCCCCACATGTCCCTAAAGAGCATGTAAAACTTGCATAGTGGGAGAAAACAAGGGCGGTTTTGAGAAGCATTTGCCACGTGTTGGTGAGGCACACTTGATTAAAGTTGTCGGCAGTGTCTAGTATTTTCAAGTTTGCAAAACCCATGTATTGTGATTCTCCCGACAGCCTTGCAGGCTCTACACCTTTGGGAGTGACACGAGGTGTCCTCTGTGGCAGGAACGGCCGCTGTCCCTGAGGGGTCTCGGTGTCCTCAGCACGGGCTGGAGCCCGCCCCACGGCTCTGCTGCCCACTTCGCCCTTGATTGAACAGAACGAATTCTTACTGTTTGTGTTCCTGGACCTGCCTGCAGGAGACACTCGGGGAGAGTAAAATCAGTAGTGTTTCAGGGGAACTCTGTGAAAGGTTTTTATTTTTCTTGTCACCTTAATGAGCTGTACCTCAATTACCATGTGTATTATGAACATTTATGGTTTATAGAAGACTATAAATGCTGTGTTCCTTAATAGTGCAAGTTCCACACATTAGTATCGGCTGCATATTTGTAGAGGTTTCCAAGGAGCTGTAAACAGGGCTCAGAGAGAGTGAGGCCGGGCTCCTGTCCTAGTCAGCTCAGGGTCCACCCAGGGACGCAGAGCTGGAGCCCCAGGGAGGGACTCACGTCAGCTTCCTGGAGGGCTTCCTGGAGGAAGAAGCCATGCCCAACTGAGCTGCGAGGCTGGCGGGAGGGTGGGCAGGGAGCTGGACAAGCTGGGTGTAGAGATCGGGGAGTGGGCCGTGGGCAGCGGCGGCCGAAGAGGGGCCAGGCTGGGGCCATCAGATGTGTTGCTGTGGGACCTGCTTTGGAGTCCCTGATTATGCAGCCACCTTCTGATGACTAGAGCTGTAGCAGCGACCTGCACAGCCACGTGGGGGAGCTGGGCCACCGAGTCCCCCCGCTGCCCTTCACCCTGCTGTGTTGTTGCCCCAGTGTCTGCCATGTGGTGATCTGGGAGTGCAGGGACCCCACGCAGGTCCCCGATCACTGAGTTCATAAAACATACTGGGTGGAGGAATATGAGTGAGTGAGTGAACTGATTAAGATGAATGAGTGACAGCGCTTGGGAGGCCCGAGACGGTGCGGGGTGGGGTTGGGGGGAACAGGGCACATGAGGTGTCAAGGGGAATGTGGGAGAGGGGTGCCTTTGGTGTTTATAAACCAGCTTCAGCTAGTTTATTTAGCTTTGCATCTGGCCCAGAGAGGCGATCTTACAGGCTAGGGTACAGGTGGTCTGCTGGGTCATCCTACTCTTAAAAAACTGTGGTCACCATTATAAAACGCACAATTTGGTGGCATTTGGCATAGTTGCAGTGTGGGGCACCCATCAACACTATCTGATTTCAGAACATTTGCACTGTCTTGAAAAGAAACTTGGTCCCCTTTAAGCACCCCCACTCCGTTTCTGGCAGCTGCTGATCTGCTTCCATCTGTATGGTTTTGTCTCTTCCGGAGGATTCATATAAATAGAATCACACAGTGTGTGGCTTTCATGTCTGGCTTCTTTCACGTAGTACAGTGTTTTCACATCGTAGCAGCTAAAGCACGTCATCTCTTTTCATGGCCGAATAATATTCCATCACATGGACAGACCACAGTTAGGTTACCCGTTCTTCACTTGGCAGACATTTGTGTTGTTTCCATTTTTTTGTCAGTTAGGAATAGTTAAGTTACCAAGTTAACACATGTTCATTATAAAAATCTAAATCTTACAGAAAGACCATAGAGTAAAAGAAACTTCCTCAGTCCCCACCTCTCAGCAATTCCCCCCCACCAATGGCTCTGCCTTCTGCATGGCCAGAGAGCCCAGCCGCAGCTGCCCTTTGGGACGCTCTTTATGCACTGACCCAGCATTCCCCGCGGTCCTCGAGTCTCCATCTGCTAGCTCTTCCCTGGGGCTGCGTCTTCCCCTGTTCCGCGTCCTCACCCTGCACCTGGGTCTGAGCCTCCGTCTCCCTGACCAGACCCCGCCCGCTCATCTCTGTGACTGCAGGCCCCTCTCAGGAGGCATCTGTGAAGCTGAGGTTTGTGGGGTGGGCAGGTTGCCAGAGACACCCAGTTCCATGAGGTCATTTGAGGGCGGGGCACAGCCACCCTTCTCTCAGCGGCTCCTGGCGACCAGCCTTGTGCATAGGGTCCAGTTCCCAGGAGGCCACATGAATGCTCACCATTTCCCAGATGAGCTCCAGGCTCCCTGTGCCCCTGCCTGCCTGGAATAGCTCTTCACCAAAAAAACTCCGGCCAAGGATTGGGGTCCCTCAGGGCCCCTGCAGGATGGACTGCACCCCTGATGGGCCGTCCCGAGGCCAGGGCTCTCCCTGGCCACTCTGCCCGCCCCTCCCTTGGAGGGACTGCACTCTGCTCTGTGTGCTGTCTCCCTGCCTTCTCTGCCGCCCAGCTGCTGCACCGGGCCGCCTTGCTACCGGCCCTGTGGCACCCCATTTCTCTGGGGTCTCCAGCCCCCCCAGGCCTCCCCATGAGTTCCACACCCCACAGTCTTCTACTAGTCCTGTGTTGAACAATAAGCTGGGCACAGGTCTATAATCCCCGCGTTCCGGAAGCCCGAGGCAGGAGGATCACAAGTTCAAGCCCAACCTGGGCAGCTTCATGATTTAGTGAGAATGCTTTCAGAAAAAAAAAAAAAAAAGTTGGAAGAGCTGGGGACGAAGCTCAGTGCCAAGGCCCTGTGTCCAATCCCCAGCACTGGAAAACAGTGCCAAGGGCCAGGCTCTGTGCATGGCTCCAAGTTAGCATCAGCCATCATCGCATCATCATCATCACTGTCATTGTTTCCAGGCTTGGGGGCTCCGCACTGCCTGGCTGTGATATCCGGGCGAGATGCCCAGCCCGTCTGCACATTGGTTCCTCACCCGGAAGCCAGGAGTCACCGCGCTCCCTGGCAGTGGCGCTGAGGTAAATAAAACCCACGCGCAGAACGAGCGGCGGCAGTAGCCCGTGTGCGGAGACCAGCGCAGCCTGGAGAAGGCGGCTGGGCTCCCGCGGCGGGAAGAGTGTGCAGGTCCCCTCACACAGTTGCAGGCTCCTGGGGAGATAATGTGTCGAAAGTGGTTTGTAAGTGCTGAAGTGCTATAAAACCGTTTATGATGATTATTACTAATTAAAATTTAGGGCAGCCAGGAGAATGGCATAGTGTGCAGTGATGATCTCTCCTCCTCCTTCCGAGGGTGTTTTAGAGACGCAGGGCGGGAAATCATAAGCTGTGAAGAGCCTATGAGCTGTGGTGCCTGATGACAGGAGGCTGCAGTGTGGTGTCCTCTGTCCTTTCCACCAGCACGGGACGGGTGGCGGCTGCCCTGTGCCTGGTGCCACTGTGGATGCTGGAGGGTGGGGACAGCCCAGCCCCTGCCCTCGAGCTGCCCTTG
Organism: Hystrix cristata; assembly: GCA_004026905.1. Classification (NCBI taxonomy): domain Eukaryota; kingdom Metazoa; phylum Chordata; class Mammalia; order Rodentia; family Hystricidae; genus Hystrix; species Hystrix cristata. The sequence goes on from PVJO010001591.1 coordinate 8,451, forward strand.
TCCATGGGTGAGATATTAGGTGGGCCATCAAAAGGAAGACCTAGTCCCTCCTCTTGTCAGGGCTGCTATCTAAAATGTCCCTCAAAGCCTCATGGGCTCATAAGAGAGGGTTTGGGAAGGTGATGAGTGGATTGCGGGGCTCATTGCTGACTGCTGCTAGAAGGCGGGGCCTGGTGGGAGGAGGGGTCACTGGGGCATGGCCTGGAAGGGTTCACCTCCCTCCCGGCTCCTCCTTTCTCTCTCTGCTTCCTGTGCCCCATGCCCTGAGCGGCTCTCCACCAGGCCCCTCCACCATGCAGTCCTGCCTTGGAGTCAGCCCACTATGGACTGAAATATGAACCAAGATAAACCTCTGCTTCTCTTAGTTGTGGGTGTCTGGTATTAGGAAAGTGACTAAGGCAGCCTCCTCTGTGGACTGGCCTCTCACAGGTGGCAGCAGCCCTCCTTTGTGGTTCATTCCATCCACAGCCCTCAGACTGTCAGCTCTTAGAGCCATGGACAATGCCTTGTGTCCCTGTGTGTCCCCTAGGCACCTAGGAGGAGGATCAGTGAGTGCCAGTGTACTAATAGTGACAGCCGGCTTGGGAACAGGAATTTGGGGTGGGGGCAGCATGTATTACCCACCTATAGGGGTATCCATTTTGGGGATTTGTAGGAAACAGGGACTTGAGATTTGCATCTTTTTCAGCAGTTTTCCTGAAAGACACAGCTCCTGGGGCTGAGGCACTACTATAGCTGGGTTCTCACGGTCCCCACTGCTGTGGGCCTGATCCTCTGGACACCCACACTCCCCCTACCTGCTGGCACCCTGGCTCCAAGCCTGCCTGCTGGGAGCTGAGCTGGCCTGCACCTGGCACCCTCCAGGCCTGGGCTTTCTCTGGCTTGTCGTCATCCCACTGTGGGCAGGAGCTAGCATGCTGGGGCAGAGCTGGGCCGTGGTCACTTCCCATCGTGGGTTCCTGTAGGGACCTCCCAGTGGGATCGAAGGGATGGTGGTGCCTTTCCTATCCGATGGGGGAACTCAGCCTCCTCCTGCCGCTCTTCTGCCCCTCCTCCTTGCCTCTGTCCCTTCTCTGTGCTCTTCTAGGTGGTCCCCACCACCTAGAGACAAGATACCCGGGCCATGAGAATGTCCGATGCCTCTTCCTCCTCCCAGAACCTCTTCCTGAGTGCAATGCCCAGCCAGGACCAGAAGCCGGAACCAGGTTGGGAATGTGGCCCGGCCCTTCCCGCCCTGCCCCAGCTGCTTGCTTGGATCTTGAGGTTGAGGTCACCCGCATACACATTGATGGCACCTTGCAAGGGGCAGCTTCCTGGGATTCCTCCTTCCCCCAGTCTCTGTCCTTCCCCGGGGGACCAAACTGACATCTCTGCCATCAGCATCGCTGATGGGGACAAAGTTGTCTACTTCTGCTCTGCTCTCTCAGTGCTTGTGATTGAAAGGCAAAGCAGTATTGGTTCCGTCAGGCCGAAATGATATTCACATCCTCTTCATCCAGGCAGAAGTGAGATTCACAAGGAGCATGTCCCGAGTGCTCGTCACGTTCCAGGCCCTGCTGCGGGCTCTCTGCATACATCCACTCGCTTTATCGTCACAGTGGGCTGCGTGACAGAGGTGTTACCGCGTGGTCTTCGTGGATGTGGAAGCAGAGAGGCCGATTCACTTGCCCAGCGTGACACAGCGGGTGAGCGGCAGAGCCGGGATTTGAACCTGGCAGAGCCAGAGCTCCTCACTGCAGTGCAGCAATGATAATGCAGTTTCTTCCTGCTGCAGAGTGGATTCCAGGGAAGCACCATCCATCCTGTTCTTTGCTGAAGCTCAGTGAGGGCATGTTTCTGTCCCCGCCGCTTCCTTTGGGTGCCATATCACCCGGCGTGGTCCTCAGAGCCCTGCAGAAGTAGGTGTGGGCTTTGCTGACCTGGGTCAGGATAGCTGCACAGGAAAGGAGGCTGTGGAGACAGAGCCCACCTGCTCCGCCCGCCACAGAGGCTCAGCGAGCAACTGAGACCCACTCCTGCCTTAGTTTTGCACCCGAGGAGTGAACAGAGGATATGCTGTGTCACCAGGGCCCTGACGCTTTCCCCAAGGCAGCCCATCCAGACTTCTGGAACCTTCCTGAGCTATGGTATCCATGGAAACAGGCCAAGGGCTCTGGCTCCTCTGGATGGAAGCGGGGCCCTGAGTCAGGGCAGCATTTGCAGCTCCAGAAATGGCACAGCAGAGGGACCAGGACAGGAGCGCTGAGGCCCGATGCCAGCCCGCACGCCACTCAGTGATGCCTCCCGTGGAGAGAGAGACCCGAGTCTGTCTTGAGAATCGGCAAATTTGCACCAAGCCCTGGGCACCCGGGCCTCAGTTTCTCCACCTGTACAGAGAGGAAGGAAGGTGGTCCCGGCCCGGGAGTCGCAGCATCACCAGGGTCCCTAAAGGACAGCAGTGGCCCAAGACTTCACGCGTGTCCCGAGGGGTCAGGCACTGACATCCTGGGAAGCTGGCGTGACTGTGGCGGGCTGGTGGCCTCCGAGGCAGGGACCCACCTGCAGAGAGGAAATGAAATGCGGTTGGGCTGGGGGCAGCTGGGAGTCTTACTGTGCTTCTGGGACACGGAGGCAGGGAAAAGTCGGTTCACAAGCCCGCTGAAGCGCGATTTGGTCCCTTCCCCCTACAGCTTCTTTCTGACAACTGTGACACGAGCCCCGAGTGGCACAGGCAGCCCTGGGCTCAGCCGTGGGCTCTCCTGATTCTGGGGTCTTCTTCCCACCGACAGAGACAACATGGTTTCTCCTGTCAGGGTTGCCCTTCCCCTCGCGCCTGGCCCCCGGGGCCCTGGAATCGTTTTCCTTGGCCATCATGTGCGTTGGCAGCCGGCAGCCGGCAGGCTCTCTGATGGGTGGCTCTCCACGGCTTGTCGCACTCTGCACTGATTGGACCACCCATCCTGCCCCGCCCGGGCCTGTGCTAGGCCTGCCATGATTTATTGGAGTGGGAGGCTGGGTGACTCCCCATGACCTGTGCAAATCAAGGCCCGGTGTCCAGCTGAAATGCTGGAGTGCTCAATAATTACAGGCCTTCTGGGGCTGGCCCCAGAGTGAAATGCGCCCCAGGCTTCCAGAAGAAAGTGGGATGGAAGCGCTGGATGCCCCTGCACTGTGGCTCATGGTCGTTACTCTTTTTTGAAGGACCGCTTACGTTTCCCAGGTATGCTTGCACATGTTGCAGCTCACAAACGCATTTTATCGTAAATGGTAAAAACCCCGAGCTTTTGTGACCTGGGCTGGCTGTGCGGGCTGAGTAAATCACCTCTCTGCAGCCTGTATGGGCTGGATCTCATTAAGCTTTTCCTTGTGGCTGAAAACCTCTGGGCCAGCCCGGGGCTCTTGGAGCCTGGGCCGTGGACCAGGGAAGACCTGGATTCAAATCCAGTTCTGCTGTTGCCCTGGTGTATGCCCACGGGAGAGTTACTCAGTGTCTCTGAGCCCCAGTTGCTTCACCTATAACACGGGAATAAGGATGTAGTATTCGTAGGATTAGAAAATTACATTGAAAAGATGTGGGGGCGTTGGTGGGGTAGGCAGGGTGTGGGTGACCAGAAGTGCTGGGCTACTCCTGCTGGGCCAGCTTTGTTGTGCATGGAGTGGGGCCTTCCATCTTTTAGGAGAGCCCGGCCTGGCCTCACACCTGCCCACCTGTGCAGCAGAAGCTCCGGGGCCTGGGAGCTCGCTCTCCTGGGCCCACTGGCCGCAGGAGCAACCTCAGTATCCACCCAGATGTCTCCTCTCTGCCTTCCCCGCCTCGCCTGCTGCCTCCCTCACTCCTGCACCCATCTGCACCCACATCCTAGTCTCGGGCTCTGCATCTGGAGGAGCCCACACCAAGACCACCCGCAGGCCTGATTCCCTGCAGTGCTGAGGGAAGGGGGAGGAAGAGGGTGGGCTGAGCTTTGTACTGGCCCCACCTCCTCTGCAGTGGGTGGAGCCCAGAGCCCCTCTGACACATGGCACAGCTCTGCCCCTCTCATAGTTGATTGGTCAACAGCCAGACACCTGATCTGCATCAGGCCAATCAGAACTTGCCAAGAATCTTTTGTGCTGAAACCTTGACTCTCTGCCTGGGTTTCCACAACAACTGCAGGAGTTGTTGGAAGCAGGAAGATGGGAGCAGCCCAGCCCCGCCCCTGGGGGCAGCCCATGTCCTGCCGGAAAGCCCCACTTTTGCCTGGCCGACCCCTGTTTGGAGTCTTTCACAGGTGGCCCGATTGTGCGATACACAGACTGGGGTAACTTGGTAAAATGCTCAGTTCTAAGTAGCGCGCATTCCTGACAGTGTGGCCCAGATGGAGCACTGGAGCACTCGGGACAAAGAGCGGGAGCGACAAGGATTGGGCTCCTAGATCATGCTGGGCCCTGGCCCCTCCACCGCACATACACAACAGCACAGGGAGCCGACCAGGAGACGCTAAGCTGCGATGACTAGAGTGTCTCGGTCTGGGGCACTGCTCTGTGTACCTCACTCACCAGGGCGCCCCAGGGGCCTGACTTCGGGGCTGCCTGGCAGCTCCGAGGTGCCCTGCTCCACTCAGCTGCCCTCCATGCTTCACATTCACCATCTTCTGTTTGTGGCTCTGCCTCCTGGTGCTTATAGCCTCGTGGTCACAAGACACAGTCATTGCCACAGCTTCAGGCTGCACATCTGTGTGGAGAACAAAGGAGAAGGTAAATCTTTCCTAGGTGGGTCTAGGAAGCATTATTTTGTATCTCATTGGCCAGATCTGCGCATAAATGTGGCTGTTTCTGCTTGAAAGCCATTAGCCACCTTTCAACCCGTATAGTAGGAGGCAATAAGGGAAAAAGAGATTGGAACCAGCTGTGACCGGCCGGCAAGTTGTCTTTCCCTCATAGCACGCGCATACACGATGGTATAAAGAACAAGCCGTGTCTGGCAAGGGTAGAAACTGGGAAGGGTTGCACCTTTGAGTGTGTAACAGGGTGGGAGAAACGAGTCAACAGGCAAGAGGGGGGAGGGACTAAAGTGGCCATGGGGAGTGTTATGGTTTGTGTCTGGATGCCCCCTCAAAGCCTCATGCAGTCATAGGTGGGGCTTTTTCACAGGTAGCAGGATCTAGAGTGTGTGATGCTGGGATTAAGAGAGGGTGATTACTAAATCCACTGATTGGTTTGGCACCACCCTGATCCTGGAACCCTGGATAAAATGTAAGGGGCAGAAAGGGGCTTGCTTATCCTCTTGCTTGCCTCACTGCCTTCTGCCCCTCTGCCGTGCCACCCTGCCTTGGACCCAGCTGATCGTGACTAAAACCTCTACGAACCGTGAGCAAAACAAACCTTTGCTCCCCTAACTTTGGGTGTCGGGTATTTTGTCTCAGCAATGAGGGAAAAGTAAGACAGGGAGCCATTTGAAATTTTTATTACTGTGCATTTGCAGTACATAATGTTTACCTGCACCTTAGGGAGGAGGTACCTATACCTGCCACATTTTAGTTCTTTTATTTCCCCTTCTGCTTCCCTCCCTGAATCTTTGCTTCCCTTCTCATTTGCAAAAGATTATCTCTCTGTTTTTTATTATCTATCTTTTATTTTTAAAAATTATTTATATTTTGGATTATTCATATAAGAGAAGTTATGTGATATTTAAGCTTGTGTGTCTGATTCGTTTCATTTAGCATTATGATCTCAAGGTGCTTCTGTTTTCCTACACATGACTCAGGTTTATCCTTCTTTATGGCAGAGTAGTGCTCTGTTGTGTGTAAATACCACGTTTTCTTTATCCGTTTGTCTGTTGATGGGCATATAGGCTGCTTCCAAGATTTAGCTGTCATGAATTGTGCTGCCATAAACATGCTGCATGTGTCAGTGTAATCTGTCTTTAACTCTTTGGGGAAGATACTAGGAGAATAGCTGGGTCGAATGGAATTTCTAGTTTTAGTTTTCTGGGGACTCTCCATACTGATTTCCATAGTGGTTGTACTAGTTTACATTCCCACCAACGATGTGGAAAGGTTCCTTTTCCTCACCCTTAAGCCAGGTGGTGGAAGAAGATGTTTCAGGAGTGGATCTTCTGGACAGATCTCTCTGGCTGTTACCTGGAGGAGGCTGGGAGGAGATGAGAGGCATTTGCAGACCGAGGGTGCTGTTTCCAGGTGTAGAATTTAGCGTAACTCCTTCATGCGCCGCCGAGTGGATGGGGAAGTGATCAGATGGACAACGGAGCCTAACGCTTGTGAGGAACACGAGAGCGTCAATCCCAGTGCAGAAACGGCCTGAGATAGCACCTGGATCTGACTTGTTTAGTTGATGGAAGTGGTTTGATTTGCCTTTTTGTATGCATGGGCAAATTCTAGGCTGCACTAAGTTACCGACTCAGCCATGTAAAACAAGCCCAAGTGAGAGGGGGTACAAATTACTTTAGCACTAGGGAGGGCAGGGGAAGGGGAAGTAAAAAGGATGAAGATCCATTGTGTACCAACTCCACATGATGAATGTGGTCAGTATGTACTGCAGACATACACTGAGAAAACAAACACCAGGGACTAAGACATGAGTCTCTCTAGGTATTGCTAACAAGGGAAAAGTGAGAAGTACCACTGCACACATTCTTTCTACTAGCTCTTCTGGCTGTGTAAGAAAGGCAACAGTTTACTAAACTAGCTATTGAAAAATCGAAATTATGCAAATTAATTTTAGATGGTATGTGTTTATTTTCAGAAAAAATAGAAAATAGAAAAAAGCAATTAAGAAAACATCAAAATCCATATAAACAAAATCACCGTTAGCCTTTGGCCCATGTGTTTTTTATTCCTGTGGATAAATTTCCTTCCAATATTTATGATCATAATCAATATGTAATTCATATGATGTTTTAATCTAGCCTCATCTTGTAGGCATTTCCCCCATGCTAACATTGTCTTCATAAACTTTACTTTTCATGGTTACATGACACAAAACCTTCTTGATGCCTGTTATTGAGTATTTGGGTTGCTTCCTTTTTTTCTGTAATAAATACCATGATGATTATCATTGTATATAAATTTTTGTCTTCACAGAAGGCCATTTCTGGGAGATTGATTCTCAGGAGTGAAATTACTACCTTAAAGGGAATAAACATTTTCAAAGCCATTGATACCTATTGCTGGGTTGGAAATTAAACTTGTGATGAAAGTTGAATTAAAAGCAGACAACGCTGTACAGTGAGGCCGCCCTGCTTTCCCACTCTCTCCCCAGGCATCCTGCAAGACGATTTATTGCCGTATTTTCCACATAGGATCAATACTCCCAGGAGCCCCGGCATAATGAGATTCAGAGGCCCTGACTGCCAAACAAATCCATCAATTAGACCAGAATGTGAAGAACAGGAAAGCAGGAATGGCCTTGATGAATCTCAATATTGAAACACAGATTAGGGCGTGTTGAGAAAAGAGCATTTTATCCTGAGGTTTTCAGCACCCCATACAGTGCAGAAGCTGCACACACCCTTCCTACACCACACACAGCACACCCATGCCCACTGCCCTTGCTCACAATCCATGCCAGAGACAGGGGCTGCCTGTCTGCCACAGTCCAGGATCTGTGCAAGCCCCAGATGTGGCCATGTGGGGAGGCACCGTAGCCCGCATCTCCGGTCATCCCAGCCTCAGGTGCCAGCTCTGCTGTTTGCTAAGTCCTCTGAGGATCCGTTCTTCACAGTACCCTGTGGGCGGGAATTATCCTCATTGGACAGATGGGGAAATTGAGGAAGAAAGTGGTTCCGTCACTTGCCTAAGGTAACCTGGGTAGTAAGTTCTGAAGCTGGTTGTATGAATCCTGTTTTATTTTTCTCTATTTTGTGATGCTCTGCAGGGCCTCCTTGGCCAGGGCTGGCTCACTCAGAGAGGCAGCCCAGGACTCTGCGTGGGCAGACCTTTCATAGGCAGATCCAGCAAACCAGAGCCAGCACCACGCTACCTCCTTATCTGACCATGACAGAGCAAGCCAGGACTTCTGCTGCCCCATGACACCCCAGGGTCAGCGTGACGTTCCTCTGGCCTGGAGCTGATAGCATCTCCCAGACTGTCCAATCCTGGGCTTGCTCAGCTGTCCACTGGGCCTCATTTCTAAGAGAAGCCCTGGACCATGCTTTCCCTCCCTCCTTCCACCTCCAGCCTGCCCAGCACTTCCTGGGAGGCCCAGTGCGGCCTCCCTCCTCTGTGGAACGTGAGTGGTAAACTCTTCCCTCTAGGGCACTGTCCGTGTGTCTGAGATGTTTCTACAGCTGCTTACAGCCCAGTGCCAGGTAGCTGTTAGGACTCATGCCTCTTACACGAGAACACATGTATTTCCTTGAAGGTAATTTGGAAACACTGCTAAAAATGCTTTTGACACCGATCCCAGCTGGCTTTCTTCCTAAAGTCGTATCGCAGTTAGGCAGTTTGCTCTTTCCAGTTCCCTCCTATCACTTTGCAAAATTAGGATCTCTCTCTTCTCATTCACGGCTACATTCATTCATTCTCTTACACGCACACTCCCTCAAACTCCCTCTCTCTCACATGCACACACACATGTGCTGGAGCCGGCTCTTCCTGGCTCTCGAGACCCACTCGTGTGCATTTCTTACCAGCTCCTCTGTGACCGTGAGAGCTCCTCGCTGGCTTGAAATCAGGGATGGTGGGAGCATTTATACCACGGAAATGGGGCGGTGCCGAAAATCAGGTCTGCATTTGCCTGAGAGTCATTTGTTAAACATTTACAAGCTCCCACTGTGTCTTCCTCTTCTGAGGCCCCTAGGGCCTAAGAGCAGCGGGTCACCCCTTCTTGTCCTCAGCTTGGTGGCGATCCAAGGGATCATGCTACGCTGGGTAGGAGGAGGCAAAGCTGGCCTCAGCATGCTCTCTGCCTATGCTGAGGAGCCACAGACCGCCAGGGAGTCACTTGGAATCAGCTCCACATGCCAGGAGAGACGCCTCTCTCTGTAAACAGGCCCCAGATGAAACATGAAATACCGCTTCTGCACACACCCCAGCAAGTCTCATGTTAACCCTGCTCACAGACGGCTTTCCCTAGTGGGTCAGAGAATGGATCCAAGGAGAGCTTAAGCAGCCATCTTTCACAGATGCTCCAGCAGGGGCAGGGATCTGGCTTTGGGAAGGGTCAGAAGACCCCACCAGTTCACTAGGCACAGAGCAGGAAAAATCCCATTGTCTGTGCTGAAATGTCCATTGGAGAAATAGGGACACAAGACTATTTTCAAGTTCAGTAGGGAGGCGCCCCCCAAAAAAAACAGCTCAAGGGGAGAGACTTCATCTTATTTCTCCCTGAACCCTAAAAGAGGTTCTTGCTCAAGGCTGGGAACATGGAAGCTCCACGCTGAATGCCTGCCCGAGATGAGTAGAGAAGGGTTGGTTGGGGAACCCAGAAGCTGCTCCATGCAGAGCCAGGATTGAGCTAGGCCGTTACTGGGGGTCTGTTTTCTGAGTTAATTATACAGGATGTATTCTAGATGACTTTGTAGCAATAACCAGTACGCTAATTAAAACACCGAGATTCACACCAAACCTGTTTATAGCGCAGCGTGCCTCTTACCCAGGCAGCATTGGAAATATAAAAATTAGTGACCAGATGGGGCAGACTGTGTTGATGCTTAAATTTTGAAGCCTTTTGTTTGAAAAAAATCATGAATTTTGCATTTGATTCCCTTTACCTGCTGCAAAAATGCTGAGTAGCTCTCAGGGGAATGGGCCGAAGCCGAGTTGGGATCACTGAGATTCACATGATGTGGAGTCGAGTTTGATCTGTCCTCGTGCCTGCTTATGGACTCTTTCTTGTCCACGAAGCTTGTGTCCTGTATATTCTTCTGTGTTTTCCATAGGACATGGGTCCTGACTCTGACGGGTCTCCGTAGAATCCCAGCACCACCACTCGCAACATGGCTCCTTGCAGATGTGTTTCTATCGGCCTCAATGTCCATCTGCACCTGGGGAAATGATACATGGGGCTCACGGGGAGCCGTGTGGATTCAGTGTGGGGCCGTCACAGGGTGGGTGCGGTCCGTTGTCCAGGGTGGCTGTCGTGAGGCTCTCAGGAATCATGCTTCGCCTGCTTCTCCTGCTGGAGCGCCGGGCTGACTGCTCCACGTCAGGTCCCCAGGACCGGAGTCCCTTGGTGCTCCCAAGTAGCTCTCCTTGCTTGTACCCTGGAGGTGCCCTCCTTATGGTCCTGGCGCCCTGGGAGGCTGGTGTCCCCCGTCCCTGAAGCTGCGAACTCCTGAGAGCCCACGCTGTGCCTTGGCACCTGGCCAAGACCTGGGCGGTGTCCAGAACACGCCTGCAGCGAAGCTTTGCTTCGTGGACCAAGCTGGACTACACAGACCAGGGACACTTGAAGAGTGGAGCTATTTCTGACCCAGCGAGTGCCCCTGAGGAAGCATCAGAGGCGATGGAAGAATCTAAGCCCCAAACAGCAAGAAGAGAAGGAAGGCGAAGAGAGAAGCCACGGCCTGCCGTCCTCACTGGAAGCGCTCGCCACCCACCCTGCTGGGCACCTGGCACTGCTCATGGTGGCCAGTCTTCAGGGAGTCTGTGTGGCCGCTGTGTGACTGCAAGGGTCTGAATTTCCAGAGACCAGCTGGGCACAGAGGGCAGGGCTGGATTTGTGGAATATTCTGTACGTGTACCTCTCGATGAGGGGCTGGGGGGATCCTCAGAGCAGAGAGAGATGCGGGCTGGGGAGGAACGTGATCACCTTCTAGCAGTCCTGGCTGCTGTGTGGCTAGGGCAGGACCCATGAGGAGACTGTCGCAGAGGTCCGGGCACAGAATGGCAGTGGGCGGCCGGGGGTGGCAGTGCAGGAAGGAAGGATGGAGCAGGTACCTTGGTTCTTCCAGGTGCTCTTCAGGTCAGCTCTGCTGTGATCGACAGATCTGGGTAGCACGCAGGACAGTGACCAGGAGTCCCGGTGTGCACCTTCCCATCCCCTGTGCACCTCCACAGAGCCGGGCGACCTTGGGGTTGGTGTCAAGGGCAGTCACGTCTGCACCGCTCTCCAGGCGGCCTGTGTCTGCCATCGAGGAGCTCTTGTCTTCACAAGGGTCTGGAACTAAGTAGGGCGAGGACTGGTGTCCCCATTTTTGGCCTCGTTTTCTGATACCCCAAGGCCCCTGCCCATCATGTGTCTGCCTCCCTGCCTGGGATCTCCGCCACGGCCTGCTCACTCGTTCCTACCTCCTCTCCTTGGGCTGGGACGTGAGATCCGACTTCTGTTGCCTCCCCAGACTTACGGATGCCACTGTGGCTGCATAAAGTCACACATCGCAGGCTCGACAGAGCCGCCGAGGTCCCTGGTTAACTGCTGCCCCAGCGCAGGAGTCCTCTCTGATACCCCGCGCTCCAGGCCTGCGAGCTCCCTGCTTCCTCCCTGACGTCTCTGCTGGATCTGCTCTGTGGCCCCTTCGTGCTCCCCACAGTGGCTCTCTGTGTGCAGCATTGAGGCTTGTTCACTTGTCTGTTTCACCAGGACAGAGGGCCTTGAGGACGGTGCCCTCCACAGAGTAGGTACTTGGTGATGGGCAGAGGAGCGAGTGAATGAATGAATAAGTGGGTCAGCGAGTGAGTACATGGCTAGCTCTCACAGTTAGAAAGTTCTTCCTGGCCTGGGGATTTAGCTCAGTGGTTAGAGTGCTGGCCTTGTGAGCACAAGGCCCTGAGTTCAATCTCCAGCACCAAAAAAAATAAAGTCCTTCAGTCCTTCGTGGCCCTAGCTGGAGCGCGGCTCCTGTCACCTGCACCTCTGGGCTGGGCCCTCATTGGCCTCTCACACCTGAGGCTGCTGCAGGGTCTGCTTTCTGTTGTCCAGGTGTACCAGCCTGCTTCTGCTACGTGCACAACCCTGGGTCTGTGCACTCTGATGCTTGGGGCCCTTGGCCCTGTTTCTTTCCATGGCTGAGTCTCCTTGTCATTTGGGTCTCAACTCAGATGTCACCTGTGGAGTGAGACCTTTACTAGCCACTCAATCTAGAGCAGCCCCTTCCTCACACCTCTTTATCTCTCCATGCTGAATCCTGGGGGGTCCTCTGATCCGTCTTTCAGTTCCCTCAGTCTCTCTCCATCCATGTCTAATCTGTCTGTACTGGTCTTATGTCAGTTATTCAATTTTTCTCTCCTACAAATCATAGGTCAATGTTATGCTCATTCTTATTTTCCCATGTAATGCCCTCAAAATGATTTTCTCCTCTTTTTTGCATCTGCTGACATTCTCTCAGGATGTGTCTTTGTAACTGTGGTTCTTAAAAGTGGATGTTTATCAGGAATTATAATCAGTGTGTGTGTCCCACGGGTTCTGGAGATGACCCACGGCATTCACTCATTCTGCACAGTTGCCACATTACTTTCTGGGCGAATACAAGATTCAAAGAACGTGCGGATCAGCCTTCTGTGGGATGTAGGCGAGGAATTGTGATTTCTTGTGTTGAAGTCACTCAGCTGCTTCTAGTGACAGTGAATTTGCCTTTCTGTGTTGTCCCTGGATTGGGACGCTGCTCAGTGCAGTGACATAGACAGCAGGGGCTCAACGTGGGGACCCCAGATCCCTCAGTGAAAAGCCCACACATGAGGCAGGAGTGTGGGACTCACTGCAGACGATTTCCGAGCTCTGCCTGCGGACACTGGGCCTTCAGTCTGGGGTTGAGCCGGGATCTGAACTCTTCTGGAGCTAAGCGATTGTGATCATCGTGAAGTGTGGGTACCAGTGGTCCTCTGAGGAATGAGGATTTGAATTGAATTTATTTTTGTCTTACTTATTCCCTCCCAAAAAAGCGTGCAATGCTGTATGCAGAGATAAAAATATATTTGTAAAAACAGACTGAAAACACCTACACAAGCAAGTTAGATGGGCAAGGTCTGGCTTTGCGCCAAGATTGGGCACACGGGTGGTGCTGGGATGGAGCCCTCGTGATGGGTGCTGCTCGGGCCATGTGTGCACCGTCACCGTCCAGCCCCCAGACCCACAGACCCTGTGTCACAGCCCAGCCTCCTCCATTGCGGGGTGTCCCGGAACTGCACGGGGATACGTGTTCCGAAGGGGTTTAACTTTCTCGGTTCCTCTCTGTAACCCGTCGCACCACCCGGATGCACTCAGGACCCGGCAGCATCCACACAGCTCCTCTTGGAAAGCTGAGCTGGAGACCTGGTCTCTGCCACCCTCCCCCCAGTCCCTTCTGGCCTCCGTTGTCCCACACCTCTTGGCTTCTGCCCAAGCTGTGTTCCCTACCCAGAAAACTCCTGTTCCTCTCCAGCACTCTGCCCAAATATCATCACGTCCTGGTGTGCCCTTCTGAACTCATTACGGAGTCCTCACACCGTCCTGGCTCCTGCCACGCTGCCGCTTGTGCCTCTGCACACCACTTCTCGCGCTCTCTGCCCTTGCTGCAGGGCCCTTGCACAGGCTGCCTGGGGGTCTCTTCCCCTCCATGCTCCTGCTGTGCCCACCTCCACTCGGTCCCCCTAGGTCGTCCCACTCTGCCCTCCCTCTTTATGGCTGTAGCCCGCATGTGCGTTTGTCCTGTGACTCCTAGATTACCCTCCGTCTCCTAGTGCAAGCCCATAACCCAGGCACCAAGCCTGGCATGCAGCAAGTGCCTGACAATTCTTGTTGGATGCAAGAACGAACACATTCCCAAACCTCAGTTTCTCTCTTCTTCTGGGCCAGTCGTTCTTGACCTTCTGTTGGCCATTGGCCTCTGGGACAGGCTTGGGGATTTGGAAACCCTTTCTGCACAATGTGCGTGGATGCCTAGTCACACAACCTCCATGTTACACTAAGGGTTCAAAACACCCCAAACCAAGAGGCTTCTCCCTTGAATTCCAAGAAGTGGATTCTTTCCTAGAGAGTAGTTGGTGGACTGTAGCACAGACATCCACAGCAGACCCCGTCCACGGAGGGAAGAGGCCTCCTCGATGCCGGAAGCTGGTGCATTTGGACAGCTGTGTCACAAATCTCTCGGGTTAGTAGCTTCCTTTCAGGACTAATCTCCCTGCTTTGGTTGTTGCAGGAAAGAAGACCACAGAGAGGCAAACACATCCTGCTGGAAATGCAACGCCCCTCCCACATGAGCAGAGGAGCGGAGGTGGCCCTGTGATTTACCACTCCTTCCTGGGAGCCAAGTAAAAGGCAAACCACCGTCCACCTGCTCACATCATCTATGGGGAGTATTCCCATCTTACATGATACCAACCGGGGAGCCCAGAAAAATGCCTGTGGATCTTAAATAGCCGTATTTATTGGCCTGGGTGGTGGCGGAAAACTGGGGCCTGGAGCCACGGGGACCCAGCCGGCTCTGTCTCTCCTAAGCCATGTCGCCTCGCTCAGATCTCCCACCTTCACCAGTCGTCTCCTCTTCATCTGCCTGCGTGATGACTGTGGTCTGCCAGCCAAGTGTGCTCCTGGCTGGGACAGCACCCTGGGCGTGGCACGTGCCTCCTGGGACCCGCCCCGCCATGGTCGAGGGCCGCTACTCCAGGCCGAGGAACCCAGACACCCCTCTGCTCTGACTTGTTGGCCACTTCCACTCCGTCCCTGGGCTTCTCTGGGCCTCTGTTCCTCACCTGTACAGCGGGGGCGACCGCAGGCCTTGCTGTCCCCCTCCGACACCTGAAGAGCCTTCACCTTGGCCCCGTCACAGCCCGTGCTCTTGCCTGTTTGCCCTGCACATGCTCAGGAGCACTCTGTGGCCTGCGGGGAGGCCCCCGCCCAGCCCCTTGCTCCTAGAAGACATGGAGAGTTCTTCCCCAACACATGCCACTTCAAACAACTTGTGCCCTCAGGTGAGTGCAGCTCCCCAGAGCACCCCAGCCCCGCAGCCCCATCTCAGCACCTTCTGCCTGGCAGCTGAAGAGCGTCTCGGCCTCATTTCTGGGATCGGACCCTCGGTGACTGCTCCCTCCAACCACGTGTCCCCACCACAGCGGGCCTGTGAGGCCACTTCTGGGGGCAGCCAGGGACACGAGCAGGGACATTTGAAATCTGAGCATCATCCTGGAAGACACAATGAAAAGCCACCTGCTGCCTGGCAGATCTTCTCTGGGCTGATTTTCCCTGGTCCTCGCTGCTGTGTGACACTGCGGGTGGTGGGAACAGGGGTGGCAGATGGCATCAGCAGCACCTGGGACTCTGGCCAGCAAGGGGCAGGTGACAGATAGGCCCCCAAGCCCAGTCACTAGTCCATGGCAGGAACACTGGGCACCGCTGGGCCAGGTCGAGCCCACAACCCTGTCTTGTTAGCCTTCCATCATTTTTTGTTTAATTGTGGTGAAATGTTCCTAATAGAAAACTTGCCATTTTGGCCATTCACGTGTGCAGCTCGGTGGCATTGAGTACAGTTGCGCTGTTCTGCAGCCATTGCCACCATCCACCTCCAAGACATTTTCATCTTCCAGATTGGAACTCTGTGCCCATTAAACCCCAGCTCCTCCTTACTCCTCCCCCAGCCCTGACAAAGCCATTCTGCTCTCTTTTTCTGTGAAGTGACTGCTCCAGGGACCTCATCTGAGTGGATTCATACATGATTTGCCCTTCTGTGACTGGCTTAATTCATTCAGCATGATGTCTCCAAGGTTCGCCCATGTTGAAGCATGGGTCAGAATGTTCTTCCTTTTTTCAAGCTGATTAGTATTCTGCCATACAGACATATCATATTTTGTTTCTCCACTCACTCATCAGTTTGGGTCACTTCTACATTTTGGCTGTTGTGAATAATGCTGCTGTGAACATTGGTGTGCGCACACCTCTGTTGTAACTGTTAATATTGGAATTAACAAGTTCACCTTTCAAGACCAAACGATTTCTTACAGAATCTGAATGTCTGGCTTCTCTTGGAGAATTGGTGGACCTGACAGCTTTGGGCCATCTTCCAGGCCACGGCTGGAGCTGCTTGAGGCCAGCCTTCCCCCCACCGCAGGGCACCCCGCCCTGTGGGCCTTGGGGACCCCACAGCTTCTCTGTGCACCACGAAAGCTGCCTGGCCACCGGCTGGGACCTGCTGACGCCCGCCCCGCTCCCCACTGTCACACGTGGGTGACGATGCAGAGGTGGGGGCAGCGGCCGCCGGCTCCCAGGATTGCAGGGACACCACGGTCCCTCCAGGAAGGGCCGCACTGGTTCCACTACCGTCCCTGCCCCTGCCTGTCCCTGGCTGCTCTGAGTTTAAATCTCCTCTTGCGGCGGGAAGTGAGAGAGAGCTGCCTTCCCAGTGCCTTGAGGAGCGATAGTGAAGATGGAGGAGGGTGCCCATCTCGTGTGAGGTCACACAGGGCATCCAAGGCACTGACGGCGCAGAGCGAGGTGGCGGCCTGGCCTGTGGGGCTGATCGCCCAGCTTCACGCAGGAAGGGCCTGCTGTCCCCATGGTCCTCCCCAGGACCTCCCAGCACGTGGAACACCCTGCTGGACACCGCCTTCCAATAAGTGGGCGACACCTGGAGACTCCAGGTCTTCCCTGCAAGAGGTGGGACGTCATGGGGACAATTTGGCTTTGGCATCCACTGTTCCGATTCCAGAGCCCACCCTGCAGCACCAGCCCACCTGTCTGGTCTGCGAAGATCAGGGTGCCCAGAACCAGGAGGAAAGAGAACCATAGGTGCTCGGCACGTAGTGTGTGCTCGATGCAGCCTGGTTCCCTTTCTTCCCTTCCCGAGCAGGAGTCTGCCTCCTGGGTTAAAGCGATGGCCCATTTTCCGGGTATTTCACAGACCAGGGAGGGGACGGCTGGCTTCTGACTTCCCACTGCTTGGCCCGGGGGCACAGGCTTGGGGGGTGATGGCTGGCCACTCACGAGGTGTCATTTGTTCACTCAACAACGGGCAGTAACGGATGACCTCTCAGTGCCAGGCACCACAGTAGGTCCTGGGGTTGTGGGAGAAAACAGAACACCGATCTCTACCCTCCTGGAGCAGACATCCACGGTGGCCAAGGGCTTACGTGTGCCCTTCCTGGATGGCCTGGCCTTCAGCTTTGCATGAAGTGGGGACACGGATGGAAAATCACTTTGTAAACTCCTACATTCTGCTTAAATATACGGATCAGTGTTATTTGACTTCCATATGCTAGAGAGATGAGAGAAACCACTTGGTATTGGAGGAAAAGATTCCGGATGAAACCAGAGTAATGAGGTTGCAGTCTGAATACTGCAACTTGTTAGCTCTGAGACCAGCGAGGTTGACTTCCTTCCTCAGTTTCCTCACCTGGCAAATGGGGTAACAATACCTGCCTCTGTACCTGCGGTGGTGGGTGTGGACGGATGAACCTCGTGTGAAAGCCCTCGGCGGGCTTGAGAGTTGTACAGATTCTGGTCATTAATTCAATGCCTATTTATTAGGCACCTACTGTGTCCCATTAAGAACAAGGTGATGTGTCTAAGGACAATGCAGAAAATGTCCCCCTGCTTAGGAAGGAAAGAATTGCTTGTCAGATGGCTGTACTGCACATTCATAGATTATGATTAGCAACAGCCAGTGGGTTGGCATGGCAACGTTTCCCCACGAACCGCCAGGCAGCATGCTTAAAATAGGTTTGCTGGAGGTGCGGCGGGTGCTAGCCCGCAGAGGTGGGGGGCCAGATGTCTGTGCAGGTCGAGAAGGGCCGTGGGCTCAGGGCTCACGACCTCGCCCTCCTGGCGGCCGGCTATGCAGGGCCTGCAGTCACCAATCAGAAACACCCACAGACCGAGCTGGGTGGGGCCTTAGACTAGCACAGACACACATTGTTCCCTCATTTCACAGGTGAGGAAACTGAAGCTCCAGCAGGGTAAGTGGTAACCCACGGTCACGTGATCCAGCCCTGTGATTGGGAGGGACAGAACCTGGTTCTGGCGGCTTTTAAGGAGGATTCCCCGTTGCTGGCACAGTGTAGTCCTTAGGATCACAGTCCTAGGAAGCAGCTCGTTTTCCAGTGCGTTGCAATCTGCGCAGTGTCATTGAGCAACGTGTGTGAGTGTGAGGGGTCTTTCCTTTTGTGTAGAAGCCATTTGTGTCTCATGAGGAAAGCCCCTAGCCCTGAGATATCTTGGAAATTCGCCTACTTCTTGGTTAAACTCATGATTATTTTTCTGGTATTGAGCACCGAATCCACAGCCTTTGGACTGAGCTGCAACTCCAGCCCCTTTTTATTTATTTATTTTTTATCTATTTTTAATTTTTATTCGGAGACAGGGTCATGCTAAATTGCTAATTTGCCCAGGCTGGACTCAAACTTGTATCCTCCTGCCTCGGCCTTCCGAGTAGCTGAGGTTACGGATGTGTGCCACCACTCCTGGCTTATGACTGAGGCTTGAATCCACCCCCTGTGGCTTTCCCCACCTAGTCCCTTCGCGTGAAAAATCAAGCAGCAACTCTGATCGAAAGTTCAGGAGCCACTCTGCTGAGATTTCACAGGAGTCTAGGTATCCACCATCGGAGAGGGCAGGAACCCAAGTCCTCTCGCAGAATAGCTCTTTTTGTTTTATTCAGCAGTTTATGGAGCAAACTGTAAATTTGAAGGGGGGCTTTTCTCCCTTGGGCTGCTGAGTTTTTTAGGAGATTCGCAGCTCTGGTTAGATTCCAGGGTGAAATCCCAGGTCTGGCCTGTGAAACTTTTCAAGAGCTCAGTTGACTTCTGTGAACAGGGTGCTAGATGTCTTTGACATCTTTCAGATGCTTGCCCTTTTCTTTTTTGTTGAGCTGTTGGCCCACAAGAGAAAGGGCAGGGAGGCCAGAGGTGGGTGGGTGAGTGTCCCCAGTGCTCTGCACTTGCTCCCCCCCGCCACGGCCCCTAGGCTGTTTGTAGGACGTGAAGATTGGGTCCTATGTGGTGATTCTCACCTGCTTGTTTGCTGGCTCACAGCAGAGCCTTTGAAAAGACCCAAGGATGCCCAGGCCCCTCCCCAGCCCACTGACGTCACATCAGGGTCCTTCTGCAAAGCGGGATTCGAACCCACAGCCCCACAGTCTCTTTCAGTGTTCCTGTGTCCTGTGTTGTTAAAGCCCACGATCAACGGTGGGTTTCTCCCAGTTTAGACTCACATTTATTTTTCTTCCTCACTAGGAAAGAAAGGTGTCCTAGAGTCCACAGGAGGAAGCGCCTTATCTTTGGCGTATTTCTGGCCATGAGTCACCTCTGGAGCATCCCCCTCAGAGGCCTTTTAAGTGGATGATCTTACAGAAATGGCACGTAGATGACACGTGCTGGCCTTTGGCTCTTGGTGGCCTGTCACCACCCTACATCTGGAAGTCCACATGATGTGTGACTGACCCCTTTCTGGACACACTGAATGCATCTCTTGGGCACAGTTGTGGCTGGTGCCCCAAACTCTTCAGAAATAGAAATTCCAGGAGAGGCAGATATATCAACTGTGTAAGCAAACAGGAGTAGATTTTTATTCAGCTATTGCTCCAGTTGCCAACTGTATTCCTACTTGGTCTTGAAATGGAATCTCCAGGCCCCTAAGGAAGCAGCAAAAGAAAACCCCCTGGGGTTCCTTGATATACTTAGTTGTTTTCCCTGTGTCATAAGAATTTCTAGAAAAAGAAAATTCATACATTGGACCTAAAACTGTCTTCAGTAAGTCGGTAGACTTGGGATTGAAGGTTTGGCTTTTCTTTATCCCGTTTGATTCTTTCTAAACCCTGTTCTGGTTTCAGCAAGCGCAGCTCCCATCCAAATCCAACCCCTGCGTGCCTGGTATAAATACAATTTTCAGAGTCGTGGGAAGACTAAGGGAACAAGGATCCCAGGAATATAAGGTTCTCTTCAACACCGTTTTCGAGTCTCTGAAAATGTCAGGCTGTGACAAAAGGTAGACCCATGGCACCTTTATGTGATGGTAGAAAAAAATGAAGAGAAAGATGATCTCAGCCTTAGGAATGAGACTGTTCAACATGCCTTGATTTTGCCTCTATCAATATATTTTTAAAGTAAAGTCACACAATACAGTTTATAGTTGTAACTGTGACGTCGAAAGTGAGGTGGGAAATGAAAACCTATTCAGTGATGTTAGAATTATTAACTTCGACTTCTCACTGGGACACAGACAGGACCCCTAGCAGAGGCAGGAGGGTGAGTGAGGGGCCACATGCCTCCCTGGGTTTGCACTGTGGCTGTGCACTCTCCCACAGGGTGCTCACGCACCTCAGCCTCTCCATAGGAAGGTGGGGAAGGATCGAGGACGGACTCTGTGGACATCTCAGGGCTGCTGCGCCTGTACCACCACCCTGAGCCAGGGCCTGTGACGGTCCCTGCCGCAGCCTGGGTTCCGCTGCTCAGGCAGGGTAGGTGTGTGGGAGTCACTGGCCAAGGCCGTGAGCAAGGTTTGCAAGTTCTCCCTGGCAGAACTTCCCTGGTCCCCTTCCTTCGGGGTCGAATCCTGGGCAGAAAGCCCAAGAAAACTGAAACACACATCCCTTTGAAAAGTGCGTCCTTTCCCCCTGGATCCCAGATGCACAGAAACTTCACACCTGGCAGGCACAGGAATCTGAGGGAAGGACGCTTGCCGGTCTGCATTAAGCAACCCCAGACAGAATTTGGTGCAGCCACAGGCGTGGTCCAGTGATAGATACATGTGGGCCCCTCACCGCGGGTTGCCGGCCCCGGGCTGTCCCCATCCCTGCCCACAGTCACCAGAGTGACCTTTCTCAGAGATGTTCATCAGCTTCTCAGTCTGCCGTGCTTTGGGCTCAGCCTCCCTCCGGGTTTTTGAAATTTGTATGGATCGTTCTGTCTCGTGTACAATAGGCCTGGGTTTTCTCTTGTTACCGAGATGTATTTTTCTATGTCAGTTAAATGTATACTTTGTGTAATTTTGTACATTAAAATGTATGCTTTTTCACAATTAGAGTTTTGTTCCTTTTGGATGTTTAATTGATTATTGGTTCTCATCAAAGTGTTGGAAGCCCTGACGTAGCACAAAAGGCAACGAGTCCAGGACTCTTGATTTCAGTGTTAAATATGTTATTTTCTCACCAGTCAAATCCAGGGTGCACAAATAATGCCGTGGCTTCCTTTAGGATCCATTATATTCCTGCATTAGCTTCCTGTTGCTGCTCTGACGGATTACCATGAGCCTGTGGCTAGAGAAACATACATTTATTGTCTTTCAGTTCTGGGGATCAGAAGTCTGACGTGGGTCTCACCAGGCCAAGCTGGGTTTCTGCTGCAGGCTTGGGTAGGGTGGGGGTTCTGTTTCCTGGCTTCCCCCAACTTCTAGCAGTCACCTACCTTGTGTCCCCTTCCTCCATCACCAAAGCCTGCAGCGTGGCAACTTCAGGTCTCTGAAGTTCCTGATGTCACATTTCCTCACTCTGACATCCCCCTTTCACATGAAGGGACACTGTCTCTTCATTGGAGCTAGATGATAACTCAGGGTACTCTCTTTTTAACTCCCGTCGAGTGGATTAACGTGCACGGGTGCCAGGCATTACGCAGGCTTCTCTGAGGGGCATTGTCGTTCTGCTTACCACAATCTCCCATGTGTAGATGAGGAGGTGGCAGAGAGCAGATGTTTTAGAATCACACCAGCCTGAATCTTTGCAGTGGACTGGCCACATAAGAGGAGGCAGCTCGGTTAATTCCTCTGAGCCTCTTTTCTCCTATCTTAGGCCAGCACAGTCTCTCAGTACTTGCCTTGCAGACTTGCTGAGAGTATACTGTACATTCCTGACAAGGAGCTGAAATTCCCCTTTCTTTATTCTCTGTAAATATTTTTACAGCTTGCTTTTAAAAAAATCTTTAATTTTTACCCAAATACAATCAGAGCTGGACTGGCCTCTTGTCTTCCCACTGCAGCCAGCTGACCTGCCCCTTCTGGTCTCTGCTGTTACTTCATGGAAAGGCTTCATGGTCTGGGAGGAGAGCTCAAAGTTGTCCCCGTCAAGTGTCACTGTGTCACTCGTATATGGTAACTCCTTCCCAGAGGACCAAGAGGATGGGACGGAGGAGGTCACCGCTGTTAGGATGCTGGAGTCACTCGGGCGCCTCGGTTTTCCACTGTGTTCTCTGTGTTCTCTGCTGGACATTGCTCCCCCGGGCCTATGGCGAGCAGACAGGCCCATTTCCTAACTTGTCCCCAGGCTTTGCTTTCCGCCTCCCTTTCTCTGCTGCACTCAAGTTGCTGGCCTGGAGCGGGGGCGATGTGCTGGGAGGGACTCCAGGAGGCCTGTGCAGAAGCCCAGTGTGTCCCCTCCTGGAGGTAAACCCAACAAAGGTTTCAGGGCTGCCGTCTGCAGAAAAGCAGCCTGAGGGTGGAGGCAGCACAGGGCAGCTGAAGGAGACACCGTGTGTGAGGCAGGGCAATCAGAGACTCACGCACGGCGGGCACCCTGTGAATGCCAGACCGCCCCCCGTGGCGGGGAGGAATGATGGGGAATGACCCAGAGCCCGTCACACGCTGGGTGCCCTGAATATGTGTCAGATGAACGCAGGATGACTAGTTGCCAAGGCGGCACGGAGAGCAAGATTCTAACCCCAAGTCCAGACTCTTTTTGCCACACCACAACCGTTTCTCTCGCTCTTTCAGCTGGACTCCCTCAGTCTGGCTTCTTGGGGAGGCTAAGGGCAGGTGTTCAGATCCTAGCGGTCTCAGTTTCCCTCTGTGACTTGCCTCGGTTTGCTCATCTAACATGATGTTCTGAAGGTTGCAGTCAGGTGCGCTAGGCCGCCCTCTGCGAAGTGCCTACACTGGCCCCATGTGCAGCAAGATGTGTAAGCGGGAACGATCGTTGTCTTTTCCTGCTTCAGCATAAAGCTCCCTCTTGCCTGACCCTCCCTCGTATCTCTCCCTCTACCCATGACAACCGCCTGGCCCTTTCTCACAATGGAAGGATTCTTCCGAAAACCTAGTAAGATCCCCGTCACCATTGGCAAAGCCCAAGAGACCACACCACAGCCCCAAGATGCTGAGGGTAGAGTCAAGCTTGGACTAGAAGGATTGACCCTGAATTTCTGTCTAACTCAGATTCTCGGACTGCTGGCATTTCTATGGATTTTTATCCCTATGGATGTTTATGGGCTGTAGAAGTTTCTGTGTGGTCTTTAATGTGATCTTTCTCTGCCTGAAAAGTGCTGGGAATAATATTGCACATGACAGAGAGGGTTTCCATGAAAAACTGGAAACACTTGCAATAGCTGGAATCCTTTTGACTCAAGAGGGCCTGACTCAACTACACTTGTGAGGAGTGATTGAAAAATATGGTGTATGTTTACTAGAAGTTGTATTACAGTAAAAGACACATTGTCATGGATATCTCTGACAGCATTCCCCCATGTGTGGAGCACACTTGTCCCCTCATTCTTGCCATTTTCTGCAGCAGCTCTGGAGTCCTCTTTCCTGAGTGTCTCTAGTTGCACTGTCATGCCTGCCTTCGTGTCCTGAATCCATTCAAAACGTTTACTTTTCATGGTCATTTTGACTCTGGGAGAGAGCCAGAAGTCTCATGGTAGCAGATCAGGTGACTAAGACAGATGAGGACACACAATGATGTTTTCAAGAGTATGCCTTTCTATTGAATGGTACTTGGCAATCACACCTCATAAAGACACTCACAAAAGAGGACTCCAGAGCTGCTTCAAAAAGTGGCAAGAAGGATGGGACAAGTGTGTCAGAAGTGGGGGGAAAGATTTTGAGAGGGGTTAATGGCAATGCATCCTTTACTGCAAATTTTAAAAATTTAAACATTCACCATATATCCTGCATTTTTAATTTTTATTAGTACATGCTTGTAAGTATAGAACATTCACCATATCTTGATCAAAAATCTGTACAGGGTGCAAGGACAAGAGCAAGAGGAGCCACGGTGTGGGTCGAGGAGTTGGAGGCAGTCAGTCCAGGAGCCCAGTATTCTTGTGCTCAGCCCCCTCTTGACTACAGGAATATTCACTCCTTGGAGGCAGGGACTTTATGATATGTTCCTGTGTCCCCAGCACTAGTCTCTCCAGCACAGAAGAAAGATTTGTTAGATGCCCGTGGAGTAGATGAGCTGAGGTCCAGGCCTGGCAGAGCTGCTGCAGGATGGGGTACAGGCAGCTGTCTCACACCCACCTCCTCTCTCCTCACCCCTCAGTGAAAGGATTTCTACCCGCCACAGACCAGCTTCTTCCAGGTTGAAAGATGATCTACTGGCCAGCTTTCCTGCTGCTGGGACACAGCACCCAACAACCACTACTTGGCTCATGGTTTCAGGGAAGGTGGCCGTGGTCAACTGGGTCCAAGGTAGGAACATCATGATGGAAGGGCATGGTGAAGCAAAGCTGCTCACTTAATGGAAGCCAGGAAGCAGAGCATAGAGGAAGAGTGCTAAGAAGGAGCCAGGGACAGTATGGTCCCCAGGGCCACACCCCCACGACCCACCCAGACACACCCCAAAGTGTGCTTTACTAATCTCCTAGGTGTCTTTCAAGCCAATCAGGTTGACATTTGAGATGAACTGTCATGGACAGTGCATGCAGGAAGGTGTTAGCAGAGGCTGTGAGTCCAAAGTCCCCAGAGTCTTCAGTCCATAGACTCAACAACCATAGAAACAGGAATGTGGACCAGGCTGTCCGGGTGTCTCTGAGTCTGGCCGTGCTGCTCTCTGACCAGCCTGGCTGGGTGCTGAAAGGACAGCTCCCGGTCCTGGAGGACTGCAGAGGGGATGGGGAAGGAATGGGGATTCCCTCCTGCAGTCAGGAGTGGTCTTGACTCTGCATGTCTGGACTTGTCCTTGGAAAGGGTCCCCTGCTGATTATTCTCCAGTTCAGGAGGTGCAGCTGGGATTGCTGGATCTCCCAAGAGACTCAGGACCCTGTGCTTGAGAATCATGGGCAGATAAGGGACCAGGTCTAAAGGGGACAGCACGCTGATGCCTGGCCTCCAAGTATGGCATGGAGAAGACCCAGCTGAGCAACCCCCAGCTCCCCCTGCCCTTTCCCCAGCCCTCATCAGAGAAACCTTGGGTGGGGGGCGACCCAGGCTGCAAACTCCAGGCCAGCAAGGATGGGCTGCACCCAGGGTCTGAGTGGTGCCCCTAGACAGGGCTATTCGTCTGCCTGGGTGAGCGCCAGGTCATGTGTGTGGTGATCTGTCTCTTTGTGTTTGTCTCTGGTGCGTTTCTAGTCAAACTCTGACTGCCTTTATTTCTAGTGTGGATGTGTGTGTGGGGGTGTCCTGTTGGAGTCTACGAGCTCACATGTGTGGAGCTGACTAGTGAGTTTGCCTTCCCTTTGTCGTGGTGTCACTGGTGTGTGCCTTGAGTGTGTGTCAGTCATTGGTTCAGGGGCAAGAGTGGCTTTGTCATGTGTGTCCCCGGGAGTGTACTACCAGCATGTCCCTCTTGGCCCGCGAACCCTCCTGTGGCCCTTAGCGTGGCAGGGTGCTTTTTCCCAGAGCTGTGTCCTAGCTCCCTGGTTCTGGTTATGACCCTGTCCCTAGCACCTGCGCAGTGCCAGGCACTAAGGCGGGAGGTACAGGAGTGTTGCACGAAAGAGTAGCGTCTCCAAAGTGCAGTCTCTCTGGGGAGGAGTTAATTTCGGCGTGACCCTGTGTGTGCACGGGGCTGTGTGACAATGAGAACTGCTGACCTGTGTCATCGACTAGGAATGTGTGCAAACATCTATGTGCCTGTGTGTGCCACATTGCCCACGCCGGTGCGTAAACCAGCCTGTGTGCGTAACCGACTCTGTGTGTGCCAGCGCGTTTCCGCATCTCTCACGTGTTTGGTGTAACTGCTGTGCGGTGCGAACCTGTATGTGCTTGCAGTGTGTGTATGTGTGTGCGTGCGCGCGCGTGTGCACGCACGCGACTCCCACCCCGGCTCTGCTCCTGCCCTCCGCCTGCGGGCAGGGAGTGGGGTGCGTGGAGGGCACTGCGGTTCGGCCGCCCGCCCTCCGCGCTGCGGCTCCGCGCGTCACCTCCCTCCCCGCCCCAGCCGCGGTCCCCGCCCCCGGCCCTTTGTAGCGGGCGCGGCGCTGGCCCGCAGCAGCCGCGGAGGCCCCGCCCCAGCCCGCCCCGGCCCCGCCCCGCGCTCCCTCCCGCCCCTCCCGGCTGCAGTCGCGCCTGGGCCGCCGCGGGCCAGCACCGAGGCGCGGAGCGGGGCGCACGGCGGTGGCGAGGGCCGCGGGCGGGCGCGCTGGGCCCGGCGGGCTGGGGCGGGGATGGCGGACCGGCGGCGCGCGTGGAACACGGAGGACGACCTGCCCGTGTACCTGGCGCGGCCGGGCAGCGCGGCGCAGACCCCGCGGCAGAAGTACGGCGGCATGTTCGCCGCGGTGGAGGGCGCCTACGAGAACAAGACCATCGACTTCGACGCCTACAGCGTGGGCCGCCGCGGCTCGGCGCGCACGCCGCGCAGCGCTGGCCGGCCGGACGCCGTGGGCCTGCCGGGGCCCGGCGGCAGCGAGGACACGGCCAGCGACGTGAGCGAGCCCTCGGGGTCGGCCGTCAGCTCCCCAGGCGAGCGCGACGAGCGGCCGCCCGCGCTGCGCATCCGCTGCCCTGCGCCCCGCGACCTGCCGCTCGGCCGGGACAATGGCCAGGTACCCTCGGGGCGCGCGTGGGCCGGGCGCGGGGGCGGGGCCCTCGGGACCTGGGCTGGGGCACTGCCGGTGCCCGGCCCTGGGACGGCAGACCCGAGGCTCGCGAGGGCAGAGGAACGGCCCCTCCCCCACCTCCCAATGTAAGAGGCTCAGAGAGGTTTGCAACTCGGCCGGACTGGCCAGTGTCGTCCGCAGGAGCCCCGAGGGGACCTTCGAGGTCCAGTGCCGGCTGCCGTTCTGCAGTAAGGGAGAGCGGGGGTTTGAGAGGGGAAGTTGTCCAAAGGTGCCGCATGGGCCCTTAAAGGGACCTCTGGGATGCATTGAACCCTCTCTGAAAAGAAGGGAAGCGCTGTCCTGCATTCGGCCACCTCTCCACCCACTCAGTCACTGGAGTACTCACTGTGGCCCGGGCTCTGGGAGAGGCGCAGCGACTCGCCGTGGTCACGCAGCGTCCAGCTGCAAAAATCCTTTCCCGAGGCGCCCCTCGTGCTGTCTGGGGGAGGGTTTGGCTAAGGATTTAGGTCATCGGGCAGTGGGAACCCCATGCTGCCCAGTCGCAGGGCACAACGCCACTGCGTCCACCTGGCAGAACAAGTTGGAGCAGGGCTGGGATTTGAACCGAGTCTCTACCCCCTCCCCCACCCCGCACTTGGAGATTTTCTTCCCGCTCAAGGTGGGGCGGGGGTGGGGCAGCGGGGAGCGGGAACTCTAGGCTCCCGTGGAGGTTGCCACGGACCTGGAGGAAGAGGGATGGATGGACGCAGAGCCTTGGGATGGATGGGTGAGGGTCAGGACCAGGTGCCTGGAAAACGGAAGTTGGAGCACCAGAGGGCTGGCGAGCTGCGGGCTTGGTCCTGCACTCAGGGTTCTAGTGAGGCTGGGTCCCCGGCTGTCACCCGGCCCCACCCTCCCGAAGTTCCCAGCTGGGATGAGCGACAGATTCCTTGCGAGAATTAAATCAGTTAATTCCGATAGATAGTGCCGCGAACACTCAATAAATGTTTTGCTGTTGAGTTTTATCATTACCATTATCATTTTAACTAATCATTCTCTCCTTAAATGCTATCAGAGGCATAACGTGAAGCCGGAGGGAGGGAGAGTTTGATCATGGTGGAAATCTGGGAGGGCTTCCTGGAGGCGCAGGAGCGGGGCCGGCCTGTGGCTGGAGTCCTCCAGCAGGTCGGTGTGGTGGGGCAGCTGGCGCTGCAGCCCGGGAGCTCTCCGCGGTCCTGAATCCGGGGACCCGTGCTTCGGGGGGCGTCTGAGAGGGTGTGGAGTCCGGTCTCCTCCTCCCACCCCTTCTTTAAACTCCCCCTGCCACCCTTCTTCCCTGGTGGTGGGATCCTGGCTCCTAGCTCCACCCGGAGGCCTTAAGGCCTCCGGCGGAAGTGCCGGGGAACCAGCCAGGCGTTTCGCGCGGTAACCCTGGCGTCCCCACTGCGGCGGGGTGGCAGTCCGCTCTCTTCCTCCCTCGAGGCGTGGCGTAGCAGCCAGGAGGCGAGAGCGCTTTGTGCGGGCCCGGAGCTGACCGGAAGGCGCATCCTTGCCTGGGTTCTGGCCAGAGTCGCCAGCCCAGCACGGCCCCCAGGCTCTGACCGGTATCCCTCAGGGGACACGGGTCGCTGCGCCTCTCCCGATCCACCCTCCTCCCCCGTCTCCTTCCTGTCCCCGCTCTGGTCCTCTCTGCCCTTTCTCTGTGGCCTCTTAGGAACCGGACAAAGGTGGCGCCTCGGGCGCTCAGAGGGCTTGGAGAGAACTCTGGGGTCGGGACTGTGGCGCGGAGGGGCTCGTGGTCCCCAGGAGGAAGCATTTTACACTTTCTGCGGACCTCGTGGCCGCGGATTTGGGTTTCTGAGGGTTCTGGGGCGGGCCTCTCCGGTCCAGCGCTTCGCAGCCAGTGCCCCAGCCCCTCCCCCGCCCGCCAGGCTCGGCCCGGGGAGGAGGGAGGAGGGTTACTGGGGCGCAGGCGCGCCGTCTGCGGCTGCTGGAGGATGAACGGCTGCGGCGCTTTGTACCCACGAGATCTGCTTGGGAGCAGCGATCTGTTTGGCCGGACTGGAGCAGGTCTCCTCCCCCTAACTCGCACGTGGGCCTGTCCCCAACCCGCAGATTTCCGGCCCAGATCGCCAGACTGACCCCAGGCAACGCGCAGGTGCTGGAACCAAAGGGATGGAGGAGTCAGAGGGAAGGACCCTGTTTCCACTCTCGGTTTCCAGCCATCCAGGAGAGTGTAGGGTCCAACTCAGAGCCAGGCTGAATGAATGTGTGCAGGAACACCTAGACCGGTGGGCAGGACATGGCTTCCAAATGCTCTTCTGCTGCCGCCTATGCGTTTTGCCCTTGGGGCACATAATTTTACCTCTGTAAGCCTGTTTTCCATCTGTAAAATGCGGATATTATGGCTGGTGTTCCTACAACCCCAGTCCATGTTAGGACTGAATCTCTGGTTCTGTGTGGCCTGGAGGTCTAGCCTAGGGAACTGACCACACTGCTGGGGGTTTGGACTCCAGCCCCAACCAGTGTGCGGAGGGGCTTTACCAAGCCCCCCAGAGAGAGGGGTCACCTTGCAGGGCCCCTTAGTTTGGATTTTGCAGGCAGAAAATGAGCAGAGAAGTGTCAGGGAAGGCTGGTGCTTTATTCTGCCT